>JAXCGZ010022957.1:0-85968 GCA_037179515.1 Halocaridina rubra
AGGAACAAACAATGGTTTCAGTTCAGAACATGCACGACAACATACTTCCTTTACTTCTTCTGTTGAGAATGGCAAGTTCTTTGATCACACATAATGAAGAAGGCGAGTAACACCTAGATGTCATAAATCATCATGTAATTTCTTGAGAGATGGTGAAAAACTGGCATTGCAGCAGGAACAACTTAAAGTATTAGCAACAACATTGTAGCGTCCTGGACGGTGACGAGTATCATAACAAAAATTGGCCAACTCTAAATGCCAGCCTTGGATTTCATCATTTTTAATCTTTGATCACTTACGATTGTCCAGCATAAATGTAACTGATCTCTGGTCAGTCACGATGGTAAAGCACTGACCAAACAAAAAATTATACCATTTTCTTACAGCCTCAATCACTGCTGTAGCTTTTTTTTTTCAGCCGATGGATAATGTAATTCATGTCCATTCAACATTTGAGACATGAAGGCTACTGGTCGTCCTGGCTAATTTAACGTAGCCAAAACCGCAACATTCAAGGTTTCACATTCCACCACAAGAAGCTTGGAATTGTCAGGACAATGTAAAGCAGAATTCATGAGGAGTTGCTTCAAACTGTTAAATGCTTTACAAGCCTCAGAAGTTAGTGGAAAAGTTTTTGCCTTAAGTAAGGGCTGAGCATATTCTGAGACACAAGGTATCCACTTGGTATAATATGCAAACATGCCTAATACTCTCTTTAGAAGCATTCATACTCATAGGTGGTTCAATATCAATAAGTGGCTGCATCCTAGAATTATCTGGTCGAATCAACCCATCACTGACTTCATAATCAAGAACAGAATATTACTAACTGACAGTACAGATTTTGATTCATTTAAAGTAAGACATATTCTCTTAGCAGCAGCTAAAAATCTTTTCACACATTCATCATGTTCAGCTTGGTCTCTCCCTGCGATAGTAATATTATCCAGGTATGGAAAATGTATTTTAGAGGTTCTCCTCACCAACAAATTTGTCTATAGCACGTTGAAAAACCACCACACCATTAGTTACACCAAAGGGCTCATGTGTGAATTGAAATAGGTGTCCATTAGCCTCAAAACTGTGTACGGTTTGTCATCCTCGCATAAACGCACCTGATAATATGCACTTTTCAAGTCAAATGTGGAATAAATTCTGTATTGTGCTAATTTATTAACTAGAGATTCGATCTTGGGCAAAGGATATGCATCAAGGTCAGAATGGAAATTTACAGTATTGGAGTAATTTACACACATACGTTTCTTACGTCAATCAACTTCATCTTTCACAACTATTATCTGAGCTCGCCAAGGAAACTAGCTAGGCTCAATAAAACCTTCTGCTAACAAATGCTCAATAATCTTGAGCTATAAACTGCTTATCAATAGCACTATATTTTCGAGATTTAGTCACAATTGGCATTACATTTGCCCTAATATTAGCAAATAAACGTGGTTTGGAGAGGTTTGCTATAGCCAAGATACAAATATTGGCTTCTAGGTCATTAATTCGTAGCTCAGGTTTTGGCCCACAATACAGGATAGTAACAGCAGCATGCTGTTTTTGGAAATCCAAACCCAAGATGATATCACCACACAGATCTTTGATTGCCTCTAAACGAGTTCTCTTATAATGCTTGTCATTTATAGCTATATCTGCGTGACAGACACCTCTGACTGAAGGACATTTAGATGCCATTGCTAAGGTGATACTTCAGGAACTGGGCTTGATATGCAAATTCAGTCTAAATTTTCTGCTTATGCTTTGACTGACATACCTTAGACCAGTGACCTGTCTTGCCACAGGATGCACACTCACTGGTTCGAGCAGGACAGTTAAAATGAAGATGTAAAATTCCCCCACAAAACCAAAATTTTTTCTTTGTGGTAGCAGCATTAACTGATTCTGTATGTGAAGGGCCAACAGTGTTCTTTACAAAGCAGCAGTTGTCAGATTATATTGCAGGCAAATCATCAGCAGGTAGAGAAGCAACAACTTGGGTGGCGGCTGATTGAGCATACTGTTTAGTATTATGCTGAGCGAGCTCAAGTGCCCTAGCAGTCTCATAGGCCTGGCTGAAACTTAGTTCCTGGTTTTCAAGTAACAGCTGACGTATCCTGCCAGATTGGAGACCATATATGAAGGCATCCCAAAGCAGGTCCTCACTGCACTGCTCAGCATTAACAGCTGTAAATTGGCAGTTCTTGCTCAATTTATGTACTTGTTGTAAAAATTCGTCGATGTTCTCTGTGTGCTGTGACCATCAGATGACGTGCAAAAGTTAAAATTTTTCTTTTTTATTAATAGTTTATCCAGGATTCCAACAGCTGCATCAAAAGTTATACAATCATCAATATGTTCATATACATATTTTGTTAGACTGCGCAGCTTGTTAGGTGCATTGGCTCCACACTCCTCAAAAAGTTGACAAAAGAATTTTTTCCAGTGCTTGTATTCCTTCTCAGCATCTAGTGTACTAGGATCAGTGTTGAGCTTATCTGGATGCAGGAAATTATCCATTATGAACGTTGTAGAATATATTCTTGTAAATGAAACAGTTTCTTACCATTAAACAATGGCTCTATTCTACAACAAAATCACACCATAATTAACAATCTGCAGGCAAAAGAAATAGCAGTTACCTTAATGTCTATGACCTACCAGAGTCTGTAAATTCATTCATGAATATGTTTGCAGATGATGCAAAGATTGTGAAGAAAGTAACAAACGAGAATAATGGTAGAGAACTTCAGGAAGATCTAAATAGTCTGCATGAGTGGTCAGAAAAGTGGCTAATGAAATTCAATACTTCAAAATGTAAGGTAACGAGAATGGGTACAAGTGCAAGAAGGCCCAAGCTTGACTACTCGGTGGGAGGAGTACAACTTCAAGAAACAGAAAATGAGAGAAATCTAGGAGTAAACATACTGGCAGATTTGTCTCTAGAAATACATATAAATGGCATAGTAAGGGCAGCATATGCTTTCTTATCAAATGTAAGGGTAGCCTTCAGGCACATGGACAAGGAAATGTTAAGAAATATTTATGTAACCTATGTGAGGCCAAAACTTGAATATGCAACCCCCTTTTGGAATTCGCACTTGAAAAAGCATGTAGCTAAGCTTGAAAAAGTTCAAAGACATGCCACGAAACTGGTGCCAGAAATACACAATCTCAGTCATGATGAAAGGCTGAGGGAATTAGACTGACCATCACTCGAAGCTAGAAGATTGAGGAGGGATATGGTGACAGACTTTAAATTCCTTCATGGTTATGATAGAGTGGATATGGATCGATATTTTGATATAGCTGGCTCTAGAACTAGAGGTCGTAGTTTGAAGCTTCGTAAGAAAACTGTTTTGCAGGATGTAAGGAAGTACTTTTTTAGTGTAAGAGTAGTTGATAATTGGAATTCGCTAAGCAAAGAGGTAGTTAATGCTAACTCAATCCATAGTTTTAAGTACAGGTATGATAAGTATCACTAAGTACAAAATGGAACCGATCAAGAGACAGGAAGATACGAGCTTGGACTCTTTCCTGTAAGCACAGTTAGGTAATCACAATTAGGTAATCACAAAACATAATAATACAGCATATATAATATACAACAAAGGACACTGCAATTGCAGAATCAGAAATGACACACCGTTAAGAATGGAAAAACTGAAGGCACGAGCACACAAATAATGAGTTTCCAATATTATTCTACTGGATGAAAATATATTGGTTAGACACAGCTAACCAGAAATGTTTACGCTACCGTAAGAGCATACAAAACCATGAATTATTTGCCGGCATTATCGTAAAACAATTTATTTACAATAAATTAAGAATAAGCGAGATAAATACAGCATATATTCTTTAATTTGTGGGTAACCATAAACGTTTGCAATGTCAATAGGGCAAAATTACTTATCAATTATTTGCAATTTAAATGGTAAAATGCTTTATTTATGATAAAGGTAGACTCTATGAGATAGATATATATGCATTCAATTTAGGTTAGTAAGAAATATTTGCAGTGCCAAAAGAGGAAAATCACCTTTTGAAGTAATTGCAACTTATAACTCAAAACACTTTATTCCCAATATATGAAGAATCAGCAAGATAAATACAGTATGTATTCATTAAATTTTGGTTAGCAAGAAACATTTGCAATGCCAACAGGGCCAAATTTCTTATTAATTATTTGCAGCTTATAGCATAAAACAATTTATTCAAATTATAAATTATTTGCAATTTATAGCAAAAAAACAAACACTTTATTTACGAGTACTGACATAAAACAATTTAATTACGATGATAGAAAGGAGTGAAATGAAATTAGAATTCGTTAGGAGAAGGGATAGATTTTTATGTGGTAATGAGCAATCTTCTGGGGATGATTTTTACTTTGGCACCCTCAATGAAAGATATTGCTTATCAATATATATCGGCGGTAATTTCCAGGTCAGGGAATTAAACTTGGCAAATGAGATTCAAGTTAAGTATTCTACAAAAGTTCGTTTTGTATGGGAATGGAATCTGAGAAAAATTTCTTAGGATTTAACCAGTAAAGTATTTGACGAGTAACAAATTCAATCAGTTTCTAGAATTCCCAATTTCCTTGACCTTGTTTGTGCCAGATGAATTCCTATGAAGATGCCATCCAAAAAAAGGTTTGAAGTAAGTGTGACAGAGTGTTTTGCTCAAAGTCACCAGATGCCTTATTAGTTAATTTAGTAACTCTTTTTTTTTCTTACTAAAATCATTCTCACTCCTTGCCTTTTGCAGATTATAATTATTTGCAATTTATATTTCACCTTATAGCTAATTTTAAATATATCTTAATTAATATGCTTGTATGTGTAGAAAGCATGATCCCAATATAAAAATCTCCTTCCTATTTCTGTGTTCTCTGCTTTTCTCTTGTGTAGTGATGACGTATCTTGTAAATATGTTTTTTACACAATTTTCTTATGATAAAATAGCTCTTGCTGATAAAATTTGTATATTATAAAAATTGCTCTTGCTGAAATTTTTTTTTAATAAATTTGACCCTGCTAATATGCCATTAGCCTGTCTAGATACATTTCAGTAGCTTCTTTATTATTTGAATAGTTAAATTCCGTCTCCTGGAACGCAAAAAACGGTCTAGAGATTGTTCTCCAGTAACCTATTTTGCCCATAATAATTCTCTCTTTTTTTTTAATTTGCTTCTGCGTGCCGTACCTAAAATAGTGTCTCTCCCTTGCATCTCTGCCATAATTGCCTGCCAGGGACCACCACTACAGTAGCCCTCGAATATTATATGAACAAGTTACTTCTCTGGATATATATCCTACAGATGACGTCCCCAGGAGGGACATTGAAGCATCCTAATGTGGTGGCCAAACATCCCAGAGCCAAGATCTCGCGTCAGCAGTCAAGCTTTCTTCAAACCTTATTTACGTGGTTTCTTTACAGGAATTCCTCTGGCACTAACTGGTTAAATCCGTTGCTGGTCAAATCCTTTACTAGTCAAATCCAACGAAAATTTTCTCAGATTCCATTCCCAAACCAAACAAACTTTTGTAGATTACCTAACTAGAATCTCATTTGCCAAACTTAATTCCTTGACTTGAAATTTACTGCCAATATACATTGATAAGAAATTTCTTTAACTGAATGTGCCAAACTAAAATCTCATCCTCAGAAGATTGCTTATTACCACGTAAAAATCTATCCCTTTTCTAATTTTATTTCACCCTTTTCTATCTTCATAAATAAAGTGTTTTACGTCAAAACTCATAAATAAAGTGTGCAAATATTTCTTGATAACCACATTTGAATGAATACTGTATTTATCTCATACATTATCCCTTTATCGTAAATAAAGTGTTTTTACCATATAAATTGCAAATGATTAATAAGTAATTTTGCCCAATTGGCATTGCAAATTTTAGTGGTTGCCTACAATTTAAGGAATACATACTGTATTTGTCTCGCTTAGTCTCCACTTATTGTGAAAAAAATTGTTTTATGCTACTGCTGGCAAATAATTAATGGTTTTGTATGCTCTTATGGTAGCATAAATATTTCTGGTTAGCTGTGACTAACCAATATATTTTCATCCAGTGGAATAATATTGGAAACTCATTATTTGTGTGCTCGTGCCTTCAGTTTTCCCATTTTTAATGGCGTGTCGTTTCTGTTTTTGCAATTGCAGTGTCCTCTATTTTACTCTGCCTGTGTGACAATGGTGATCGTCGAGTTGACGGCATAGTCTTGGCATCCATGTGTGGTGCCAGGAATTGAAATCATGCTCACTGCCTCCAGGATTCGAGGCAGCATTCCATAGATTTTAATTTTAAATTTGTTCCATCTATCCAAAAATTAATTCAATTTTGTTAATGTGACATTGCATTTCCAAAATTTAGAGAAAGTTGAATTCTGAGTGTCATTTAACCGAGTAATGGTAGCCCGGGTGGGGTGTTCAAGTACAGTGATATCTGCCCTGTCTGTTTGTGACCTCTTAACCGAGTTCAGTATTTTGAGTCTCCTTAGTGAAACAGAAACCTTACAACCTCCCCACAGTAAACGGGACTGCTGAGGCGAGATCTTGCCTCTGAGATGTTTGGCCGCCAATTGAGAGCAATCAAGTGTTCCTCTTGGTGACGTCATCATTCGGCCCCTTGTAAGATGTATATTCAGAGCAGTAACTGGTCATATAATATTCGAGGGCTACTCTATTAGCAGTCCCTGGCAGGCAATTATGGCAGAGATGCAAGGGAGAGACACTATTTTAGGTATAATAAGCGGAAGCAAATAAAAACAAACGAGAAATATTATGGACAAAATAGGTTACTGGCGAACAATCTCCAAAACATTCTTTGCATTGCAGGAGATGGAATTTTAACTATTCAAAAAAGAAAGAAGCTACTGAAATGTATCTAGACAGGCTAATGACATATCAGCATGGTCAAATTTATAACAAAATTATCAGCAAGAGCAATTTTTATAATATAACAAAATTTATCAGCAAAAGCAATTTTATAATAAGAAAATTGTTTAAATAACGTATCTTTGGCCTCGTCCATGAGAAAAAAGAAAGAGCAGAAAACAGAAAATAGGAGGGAGATTTTATATAGGGACCATATGCTTTCTACACGTACAAGAATAATAAACTAGAAAGACTAAAATATAAATTGCATATAATCATAATCTGCAAAATGCAAGGAGTGGGATTTTTTTTTAGTAAGAAAAGAAAAGACAGTTACTAGTTAGCTACATAATTAATAAGGCATCAACTACAGCCCCTGGTGTCTTGAGCAACACACTTTGTCACAAACCCCACGTCCAATCGTTGGGGAGGGGTGGTAGAGGATCTCTGGGGGTTGTAGGAGGTGGAGTGGATCATAGAAGGCTGAAGCAAAAAGTTAAGGACTTCGATACCCTTGTAATAAACCTGGATAATAAATTTCGGAATGTGGATAGAGAAATGAAAGAGAATGAAACACTTACAAGCAATAAGATCTTTGGAGGAAGCAAATAAGGCACAAGCGCAAGAGAGAAAAGAACTAGAAAAACGAATAAAGAAGCCGGAAGGGGGAAAGAGGGAACTAGAAACTGTTTAGTAAAATGAATGTTATAAATATATGTATAGTGCTTGAAGCTAGAGTGCATCTAATTTGTCTGTTATTATTTTTACAATAAAGTAGAGACCATATGTAAAAAAAAGGCCGAGTGGTTTGATTCACCTTTCTTGTTACATAATTTTCTTGACATTACACCTCCTACTTTGGGCACGCAACATGGTGGCAGCCAAGAATATGCACATGAATGTGCTGTGAACCCCATAGGCGAGTTATGAAAGCTCTTCTGTGAGTATCTACCCAAATAAAGTATGTTATTTAGGGCATCACCGACCACGTCTTTCCTGATCTACGTATGGCGTAATGTGCGGATGACCGACATGGTACATCTGGACTCGAGACGTCAGCCACTTCTATTAATCACATGAACTGTCGTGTATCTACATCTTAGTTGTTATAACTGAAGATGTACCTTTATTGCATGAAATGTCATGCTTAAGATAGACTTTGTGAGTTGTGTATAATTCAAATTGGCCTAGTATACTGTTTAGGCAATTGAATTTGAAATATTTATTATGGTAATAGTAAAAAAGGTGAATATCAACTTTAGTCTCTCATGATACATACTTTCTCGTAATTTACTGCAAGTAAATGTTCAAGTAGAAATTTAATGAACTAAAAAAAAAAAAAATTATAAAATAAACTCTATGTGTGCTAAAGTCTCTCATCTGATTTATGATGTCAGATGATTATGATAATGGTAGGTTGGTTCCAAGCATTAGGCCTCCTCAACAGTTTAGTTTGGGTACTAATGTTTTGGAGAAATGGAAAAATTTGAAACAAAGGTGGCAAATTTTTGTCATCTTGTCTAAGCTGGAATCTTATTCTAAGGAAGTTCAGGTTGCACTGTTCCTCCATTATTTAGCAGATGATGCTCTTAAAGTTTAAAATGACTTTCATTTTGATACTAGTCCATCACTACGAACTGTCAGTGAATTTACTGCAAAATTTGAAGATTTTGCTGTGGGAGAAGTCAACGAAACTTATGAAAGATATGTCTTTAATCAGCGTTGTCAAGAGGAAAATGAAACATTTGAGAAGTTTCTGCCTGATCTTAGGTCTTTGATTAAAAGCTGTAGTTACTGTGATCAATGTAATAATTCTGCATTGCATGATGGTATTGTATTGAGAATTAGAGATTCTGCTACTCAAACAGATTTGCTGAAAATAAGGCATCTTTCTCAGGAAAAGTGCATAGATATATGTAGAGCTGCTGAAAATGCATCTTTGAGAAATAAAATGTTTCATCCTGAAAATACAAGTGTGCATAAAGTAGGCACTAGAAAAAATACTGAAAAATCTTACAAATCTTAACAGCCATTGTCCAATTTTAATTTCAAAATATGTAAGTTTTGTATTAATAAGCCTTACTTTAAAAAGGAAGAGTGTCCTGTTTATGGTAAAACTTGTAGTAGTTGTGGTCTAAAAAAAAACATTATGCATCTAAATGTACAAATGTGAAAAATAAAACTCAGGTCAAATATAGGGCAAAAAAATCTAAGAAGAAAGTCTGTAAAGTTACTAAAGTTACTTATGATAGTAATTCCACTGAGTCTGGTGCGAGTTCTGAAACTGAATGGGTAGATTGTATTAAATCTGAAGATGATACTAAAAAGTCTAAAGATATTAGAAGCAATATGTTCATTGATGGTAAAAGTATAACTTTTCAAATTGATACTGGTTCAAGTGTAAACGATCAACCTATGTTAGATTTAAACTCAAAACTGAGTTAGATAAGTTAGTGAGTATGGGAGTTCTGAAACAGGTTGAACAACCTACTCCATGGGTAAGTCAATTAGTGATTACTCCAAAGAGATATGGTGATATTAGAATTTGCTTAGATCCCAAGGAACTGCACAAAACTTTGCTACGTGAGTGTTACACATCACCTACTCTTAAAGATAAGTTACATGAATTAGTACAGTCTTGTGTGTTTTCTAAAGCTGATCTAGATTCTGGTTATTGGCATGTTGTACTTGATGAAAGATCTAGCATGTTAACAACATTTCAGACATGTTTTGGTAGATACAGGTGGTTAAGACTTCCTTTAGGACTTAGTGTCTCCTTAGAAATTTTTCAAAAACGTATTCTAAGTACATTTTCAATTCTACCTGGAGTTATTTGTATTGCTGTTGACATCATTATTCATGGCAAGTCCGTAGAACATGATCAACACTTAGAATTATTTTTCAAAAGATGTCGTGAACAAAATGTTTGTATAAATAAAGAAAAACTTGTTCTTTGTTCAGATAGCGTGGTTTTTATGGGTCATGTAATATATAAAGATGGTCTTCTGTCTGATCCTGAAAAAATGAGATCGATATTTGAGTTTCTAACACCTCAAAATTTAAATGAGTTGCGCTATTTCCTTGGTATGGTGAATTACATGTCCAAGTTTTTACCAAATATTACTGATATTTTACATTCATTGTACAACTTATTGAAAAACAACATACCATAGAAATGGTCCTCAAATCAAGAAGAAGCTTTTCAATGTGCCAAGGAAATGATTGAATAGTCCTACGCTGCTATTCTATGATCCAAATAAAGAGTTGACAGTTGAGAAAGATGCTTCTGAATATGGATTTGCAGGAAGGAAAGCCGACTACTTTCGCAAGTAGAGCATTAACCAAAACTAAGAAAAACTATGCTCAATTTGAAAAAGAAATGTTAGCTATGATTTATGGTTTAAATAAGTTTCATAATATTACATAATGACATTAGTTACAGGTCACAAAGCTATTGTCTCCAATGTAAAGAAGACTCTTACTTCTGCTCCTAAAAGGCTTCACGCTATGCTTCTGTGTGCACAGGAATATGATTTTGAAGTAAAGTTCAAGCCAGGTAAAGATATTTAGTTGCTGATGCTTTATCGAGAGCTATTGTTGGACATACCAAGAAAGAAGCAATAATATCTGTAAATAATTTGTCATTTACTGCATTCAAATCCACAAGGTTGGAAGAGATTCATAAGAAAACCCAGTTCAACGATACTCTTAAACTTTTGAAAAGTTATAATAGAGGGATGGCCTAAGAATAAAGCTCTTTTACATCCAGCCTTAACACCCTATTTCAGGTATTGTGACGAGTTACCTGGGCAAGATGGCATTGTAATCCATGGAAAGCGAGTTGTCATTCCTACATCAATGCGTAGTGAAATGAAAGCAAAGGACCATGCTGGTCATACTGGTATAATTTCCTGACTTTGTTGTGCTCGTGAACTGATTTATTGGCCAGGTATGTCTGCTGAGATCAGTTAACAAGTGGATGCTTGTAATGTGTGTTCTTCCTATTCCATCAAACAACCTCAAGACCCATTCCATATTCATGAAGTAACATGTCACCCACGGCAAAATGTTGGTACCGATATTTTTACTATTTATGGTAGAAACTATCTTGTCACACTGTACATTATTTTAGTCAATATTTTGAAGTTGATTATCTTCCAGAAATGACATCTTAAGCAATAATAACTAAACTGAAACACCATTTTGCAAGACCTGGTATAATTGATAATGTAATTTTTTATAATGGTCCTCAATATTCATCCAGTGAATTCAGATGCTTTGCTAACAAGTGGGGTTTCTCTCATGAACCAATCAGTCCCGGTAATAGCAAAACAAATGGTGCAGCAGAAGCGGCAGTGAAAATTGCCAAAAACTTAATGATGAAATGCTTTAAAGCAAAAGAAGATCCTTATCTTGGACTACTTAATTTAAGATATACACCACAAGAAGGCATGGAAACAAACCCAGTACAACGTCTCATGGGTAGACATACTAAAACAATAATTCCAACAATTACTGAATGCCTTATACCATCGTATGTTCCTATTGAAAGTGGGCATAAGTAGTTAGAAAATAAGCGTATTGATATTGCTAATAAATTTTCAAAGTGCAAAACCTCTGAAACATTTAGAAATTGGTGATACTGTATAAGCATAACCCACTGAAAGAGGAAAAAAGAGTGGAAAGAAGCTACTGTTAATAAAAGGCTTAGTAGTCATAGATTTGAAGTTGTAACTGATAATGGTAGAACTGGTTTTAGTGATAAAAGGAGTGTTGTAGTGTTCCACTTAACTGAAGTGTTCCAGCCACAAGGCCTCTATATCTTATTAAACGAAATTGACAAGTAAACAGTGCAAGTGATATAATATAATTAGTGAAAATCTGTGGACATCCATGACTAGTCGTTAGTCATGGCCTCTACCGTTTCTCCTGCTCCACCCCAGAGGGGAGAATGGAACTCAACCCCCCTCAAGAGGGGTGGACAGTTGTGGGGAAGAAGAAGAGGCCAAGGACGGCCTCTGGCAGCAGCCAGGAGACTGCTGCTGCCCGAGTCCCCCCCCCCAGCCCCGAAAACCAATGCCATTAGAGAGCCCATCTCTAAGTTCAAAGGCCAGGCTCCTTCCACTAAAGAGGCATATGACCTAATTAGAGAGTTGGAAGACCAGCTCACCGGGTTTGGCTGTATAATCAAGCCAAATGTACAGTGAGAATTCATCATTCACCCATCCACCGTAGAAGCCCGCAAAGAAGATCCGCGACCTCAACTCGCCTCACCTGGCAGAGATGAACCCTGCTCAAAAAATAAGGAAATACATCCTTATTGGTTTCCCCGTTGCTTGGTCAGTTGACCTACTAACCAAGCAAACATATATAACTGCTACCTCACGTTGCTCTTCCAAAATTGAGGGCCAAACCTTCCCCTCCAAACAAGTTCAGGTCCACATCTGTGGTCCATCCCCTGCTCAAGTAAACCTCGGCATCTGGGGTAAATTCAACCTAAGAGGCTACACCCCAGAACCACTGAGATGTTTCCATTGCCAAAGATTTGGGCACCATCAAAACACTTGCCATCTCCCGGAGAGAGGTGCAATCTGCAGTGGGAGACATTCCACTGACCGCTGCCTCAACAAATTTAAGGCCAAAGAAGCAAAAGTTGCCAAGTGCACAACCCATCGTGGAAACTATCATGCATTGAACAACCGCTGTCCAGAAAGGCTGAGGAGGATTCCTCAAAGAGTCCCTCCCTTTGCTCCTGCCATCAACCACACCACCTCCAACTACACCCCTGCTCCTCCCCCCAACTCCAATCCTTGGTGAAGTCCCCTTCCTACCCCACCCAGGCCCAACCTCCCCACCAAAAACCCATCAAACAACACTAACCCGGCTCCTAACACACAGATCACAGCTCCCACTCCTACACCAACTCCATCCACCCCATCACACAACACTCACACTCCCACCATCCCCCCAAACAACACTCACACTCCCACCATCCCCTCACACAACACTCACACCAACATCTCCACCCCATGCAACACTCAAACACGCAATACAGTCACATGCAACACTCACACCACACACACACACCCACTCACCACACCAGGTCCCGGGACCCAAGACTTAAATTCCATACCCCCACACCTCAACAGCCTATCCAAACACCATCCTCTGCCTCCTCTTCCCAATAACAAACCCTCTTCACAGTTGATGAGCTCACCAACCTTATTACTCAGGCCATTCAGGCAGCTGTTCGACTCCTCGCAACCGACACCTCTCCTAAAGATGCCTACAATCAAGTCATCGAAGTAACTCATTCCATTGTTGTCCAAGCCCTCGTTGCCAGGAACCACGGCCAACCTCAACAGATCACCACTCCTACCACCTCCACCTCCTTAAATCATCAAGATGTCTAATTTCGGGATCCTACACTGGAATGCCCAGGGTCTCAGACATAAGGTACAACATCTGGAAGGCATTGCCAAGGCTGACAACATAGATGTCATCATGGTTCAAGAAACCCTGTGTATGGAGCAAAACACTCTAAATATCTCAGAATATCAAGGATTCTACCAGCACTGGACTCCAGGGGAGAACAGAGGCAGTGCCACCTTCATCAAGAAAAACTTGTTAGCCAAGGAAATTACCCGACCAGTCTTTTGCGGTGAAGATGTCCACATCCTCGCTGTTAACATCAAACTTCAGGGCAGCTGCATAGAGCTGTACAACATTTACAGACAACAGAAAACATGATGGCGGCCTAGACCTGTGTACCCTCTTCGGGTTAGCCAGCCATCATGACTTGGTAATAGGAGGCGACTTTAATGCGCATCATCCAAGATTCAGGTATGACCGCCTCTGTGCTTCAGGCAGATACATCATGAGCCTGCTGGACGACCAAGAAAACGTCACCCTTCTCAACAATCCTGAGCCAACCCATGACAGAGGTGGAATACTGGACCTCACCTTTGTCTCCAGCTCCCTTAGGCAAGACGCCACATGGAGAGTTCATCCCCTGGTCACAAGTGACCACTACGAGATCCATCTTATGCTGCCAATTCCTGAAATCTTCCAAATCCCTGCTCCTCCCCCTCGATGGAATTTCAAGAAGGCCGACTGGGGCCGATTCCAGGAGCACCTCAGCAATTGGTATTCAGCCTACACACCATCTGGAGACATTGACCCAGCTGAGGTTAAGCAAGTCAATGCCCTGCAAGCTGAAGCAAACTCTTCCATCCCCCTCTGTAAGCTACAACACACTACTCATCGTGACAGGTGGTACTACTGTGACAGAGTTAAAGAACTCAATCACCGGTTCAACTTCATCCGGAAAATGCACAGAACACATTGCACTGAAGACTCCTACCGCACCCTCCAAGCAGTAAAAGAACATGTTCATGAAGAGACAAGCACAATTACGAGGAAAAAATGGCTAGAGTGGTGTTCCACCCTGGATGCTCACACCTCTGTGGGCCAGATGTGGGGGAGCATTAACTCCTTTGCTAAAGGAAAACCTCCTAAAACCATCCCCCACAGGGATCCCAGCAGGGCAGCAGAAGAACTCTCCGTCAGATTTGCGGGAAGAGCAAGCTCCAACCAGCTCCCAATCACCACCAGAGCAACTCTTCAGGACCTCACCACAGCAAGATTGGAAGAAATAGAGGTCATCAACATTGAGGACCAAACAGATGCGCCCTTCTCTCTGACTGAGCTACAAACAGTAAGCAAAAGTTCTAAGAACACAGCCACAGGTGCTGATAGAATCACATGCATGATGATTCAAAATATGAGGCCCCAAGGGGAGCTTGCTCTGCTTTATCTGATCAATTCAACATGCACACAAAGAATCAGACCAGCCTCATGGAACAGAGCAGACATTCAGCCCACCCCAAAACCACAGGAGCCTGACAACCCTCGCCCCATCTCCCTCCTGAGCTGCCTGAGCAAGACGGCAGAAAAGATGGTACTCAACACAGCCCGCTGGAAATGCCCACCCTTCCCAGAAAACATGTCTGCCTACCAGCCCGGTTTAGGCACCTCAGAATGCATAGCCTCCATGCTATCATATATCAACAACTGCCGTGGATGCATCGTTTTCCTAGACCTAGAGAAGGCCTTTGAACTAGCCAATGTGTCAGCGATACTCTCAGCTCTTGTTGCGAAGCAGATCAAAGGAAACCTTGTCTCATAGATCAAGCAGAGCCTACAAAACCATAGTACTCGAGTCAAAGTAGAAGGGCACTACTCCACCTACAAAAACCACGAAAATGGGACCCCCCCCCAAGGTGGAATCCTTAGCCCCTTCCTTTTTAATTGTCTCATGGCAAAACTCATGAACATTGCACTATCGCATGGAGCCAAACTCTTCATTTATGCGGACAACTTTGCCCTAGTCACAATAGGCGACAGGAGCTCCAACAAGACCCAGCGCTGCCTCACCAAGATTCACCAAGCCTCCATCTCCCTCGGAGTTAAAATCAAGCCTGCAAGACCAAGGCCCTCCCCAAGCACCAGCAGAGACCAGACACTAGTCTGATCATTGGCAACGAGCCTGTGGACTGGGTTACCAAGCACCCATACCTGGCCGTACACATCGATGGCAGACTAACCTTTGGACCCGAAATTCAACACTTGCACAACAAATGCAACCAGCGACAAGCAGTCCTTCGTCGGATGTCAGGCCTCTACAACGGTGCATCCTTCAGTGTCCTCAATACCTTCTGTGTACAAGCCATACGCAGCCTCATAGCCTATGCTTGTCCCACACTCTGGCTATTAAAAGACCAACAATGGGATGAGATAGAAGTCATACAGAATAATGCCATGCTTACCATGCTAGGAGCCCCAACGTGGACTAAGAGAGAAAACATCCAACTGGAATCTGGCCTCATGACACTCAAACTTAGAGCTCAGCAAAAACTAACCCTCTTTATGGGCAAAACCACCACTGCCCAACATACCTGCCTCAAAGGCACAAATCTCCGGCTAGCTCTCAATCGCCACCCCGACCACTATTTCAGAACCTGGGCAGCCAAAGTCTGTCCTGGCCTGCAAGCACTGCCAGTCAGGGAGGACATTCTAGCCAAGATACAAGACACTCTGCTTCCTGAATGCCGATGCCCACTCCCATGGAATGACCAACCACTCGACACAAAGTTTGAGCTCCCTGACAACCTCAAAACCTCAGTAAACCCGCTTGTCCTAAAAACATATGCAAAGACAAAATTCAGAGCTGGAGCAGGCCAAACTCCCAAGTCTTCTACACTGATGGCTCAGTAAATCAAGAAACTGGAGCTTCAGCTGCCATCTTCACCACCGGAGACCATGTTCAATCCTGGAGACTGTCAAACTCCTGCTCCTTCCTCCAGACTGAGCTTGTTGCCATAGCCAATGCCCTCAATTTTTTCACCCAGGAAGGAACTGACCATGCCCTAATTCTCTCTGACTCTAAAGGCACTTTACAGGCCATCAAGAATCCACTCCTCAGAGACAATGTACGCACATTGCCACCATTCTCAACCTCTACCACAGGACAATCAGCCTTGGAAAAGCCATCACTCTTGCCTGGATTCCCAGCCACGTCGGCATCAAGGGAAATGAGGAAGCTGTTCAAGCTGCCAAACAAGTCACTCTTAGAGCAGAAATCCAAATATATCTGCCTCCTAGGGTTCAACAGATTAAAACCAAAGCCACCAAGTCACTCCTTAACATTTTACTAACTAGACACAACCTGTGCACAGACACTGGCTCCCCCTCCACCTGGTGGTACAAAGCCACCACCAATCTTCAGCAAATCACCCTGCCCAAAACCTTCAACAAAGCACGGTAGTCAATGTGTACCATCTGAGACTGGGGTACAAGTGCACCTGGCGAATAGTGGAGGATATCATCAGGTAGTGCACCTTCTGCCAGGAAGCCTCATCACATCCACTGCTCCACTACATCCTCGAATGCAATGCCTTTTCAGGAATTTGACGGAAAACTGGTGCCCCAGAAACATCCAGCATAGATCCCAATGCCCTTCATGTTGCTAGCTCCATAATCAGACTAGCAACAAACGACTACATGGACAATCTAATGAATGCCATCAGTCAATACCCTCCACCCAGATAACTATGTAATAACTCTCACTCATCACCAAATCATGAGTTCATGAGGTTGAAAACCAATTTCTCAACCTATCCAGGGGTACTAAAAGAATATTGGTTTGATGTAAACTAATAATCCACAGCTGAACACTTATGTTTTCTATTATCATTACAGATTGGTACAACCCCACCTGTGGGCCAAAAAAAGGAAGGCCCGGTCACCCTCAAGGGAGAATTCATCATAATCATCCTCCTCAATCCACATCTTTACCTCTCTATCAAACCCATCTCTAGTTTCTGAATCTAGAGAGTTCTCATAACAACATATTGTATTCTGTAATAGTGATGCTGCCCCCTTAAAGAACCACTCAACTATCTAATGCTCACCATTGAACTCTGCACGAAAATCCTTATACTCAAGTACACAATGGCTGTTGCCCTTCGGTTAATTTTTCAAACAGTGGAACTAATCTTAGGAAAAGTATGTCTGGGCACAAGAGATCTATTTTGAAGGGGAGTAGTAACTGAACTTTACCAAGTACATAGTTTTCTTTCCCAACCTAAGGTTAGATATTCTTCAGGCAGCCTATGCTTAAGTATGCAGTATTTTCTGTAATCCACATTTGAGAAATGTTAATATAATAGTTTCTTGGAGAACACACTCGGTTTTGGCCATACAGTATAATAAGAGAAACTATGTACAACACAAGAGCAAATGGGAGACACACTTAGCACGTGTGATCGACAAGGCATGTGGCAGCAGCATGACTGACAAAGTATTGCTTTACGTTATATTACATAATGCTAAGAGTTGCCATTTAGTATTAAATTTTTACATAGGAGAGAGATAGGTTAAAGTATATGAGAAATAAAATAATACATATACATATATACACATCGCAATAATGGGACATAACACATTTGTGAAAAATTACATTAAGGAATTTATATACATTGAAGAATATGCACATGCATTAACGTCTGTCTGTAGATTTGAATGCTAATTGTTTGTTTGCATGCATGTTCACTCATATATCAACACCTCCTAACCCCCTCATGCTCATATCACCATTATGAGCAGACTTTCTTTCCATGAGTCAAGGTGAACAACATGGTACAGTGGGGGATTATTTGCAGGACCTTCCAATGCTGAGCAAGGAGCCACAGGGACATGAGGGAGAGGTAAACACTAGGAGAGGGCCCATAACTACTCCGACCTTGTCCCAACAGTGCGAGGTCAGGTCTTGAATTTGGACATGCTGGCTGACAGGCAACCTGGCAAGGGGACGGGCGTGGGAATCGTACTGGTGCTTGACTTGTCCAGTAAGAGTGGCACCTCAGTGGTCACAGTCCTCGGTCAAGGCTTGTCATTCCTTTGAGAAGGACTCTGGGTAGGCCGGGACACAGAAGCAGAGGGGGCAGCCATACAGCACCTGGGCGGGAGATCAACCTGGAGACATAGGGGTGTTTAAAGCTCTGTCAAAGTCCTCGTAGTTATGATTTCACTGAGCGCCGTCTTCAAAATGGAGTGCTTTTCAGACTAAACTGCCACATCGGCATGTCCATTTGACTGGGGATAGTGAGGTGATACATCAATTGGTGAATGCCCCAATGTTCCCTGAAGTCCCAGACGTCAGTACTGTTAAACGGTTGGCCTTCATCAGTCCTTAGGCGGAGGGGAACACAAACTTCTCGCAAATATCTGCAAAACATCCTGATGACTCTTGACATTGTCGTGTTGGGTCTGAAGAGTACAATTTCAGTCCAGCCTGGCAATCTGTTTGCAATTACCAGGAATGACTTCTCTTCAACCTGGAAGAAATCAGCAGAGACACACTCGAATGGCCTCATAGGGTGATTGTCAGATAGGAGGGGTTGCTGTTGCTGGCTAGGCTGTTGTACCTGGCATGACTCAAAGGCTGTGACAGTGTTCTTGATATCAGAGTCAATGCCTGGCCAAAACACAGTCTGCCTAGCTTGGCATTTCGTCGCTTCTATCCTGTGGTGGCTGTCATAGAGGCAGGTAAGTATATGGCAATGGAAGGGAGCAAGAACGAAGATCTGTGGACCATGCAGAACAAGCTTCCCTTCAGTGTATAGACAATTCCGTATCTTCCAGTATGGGAGGACGGAGCTGTGTAGGTTAATGTGGTTTGAAGGGAATCTGGAAGACATACAGGTGAGGAGACGTCCATAGGCAGGGTCTACTCTTGATGCAGCTTGGAGCCCCTGAAGGGTCCTGTTGAAAGAGTTGCTTGTAAGAAATTTTTGGGAGTAATTATTGATGAAAATTTAAGTTGGAAATATCATATTCAATTTGTCTGCTCAAAACTGTCCAAGACGTGTGGAATTTTGTATAAAATTCGCTATGACCTAACAAATGAGGCCTTAAAAAGCATATACTATTCCCTGTGTTATCCTCATATTTTATACTGTTTGTCCATCTGGGGTTGTACTTGGATGTCAATTGTAAGGATGTATTTGTAACTCAGAAAAGACTGATCAGAACTATTACATATAGTGGAAAATATGACTCAACTTCCTCTTTATTCAAGGAGCTAAGCTTGCTTAAATTTAATTACTTGCCACAATATTTCTGTCTTATTAATATGCATAGTGATGTTAATGATAACAGAAAATTATTAGATTTATTCAACACAACCATGGAACCAAAGGTAACAATATAAATTTGATATGTCCACAGCCGAGAACAACCTTGTACAAATTTTCTATTCACTGTTTTGGCCCAAAATGTTGGAATGCATTACCAGAAGATTTAAAAACAATAACTGGCACAACTTTATTTAAAAAGAAACTCAAACAGCATTTATTTACTAGGCAAAATCAAGCAGCTGTTGATTAATAATTAATACAGTATTGGTGTATCATTATGTCCAGGTTAAGGTCAGGCTACTGTTTTGTTTTATTACAAGATAAGTATGAGATTGCTATATTGGAGCTTTTGTTAACTATTGCCATCATACTTTAAATTATGTGAAATGTATATCAAACTGCCTGCCAAGGAGCTCTTGCTCAGCAGGCTAGTGCCTCTGAATATAATATACATATTTATTCCTGTATGTATATAAATATTTGGCATTAAAATCTATGACTATGACTATGTTGGATTCTGTAGAATGTGATGACTTGTTCACCTTGGTAATGGTGTTGCACGTAATGATGCGTAGTATGTCACACTCAGTCAACTTCTCAGGCATGGAGCAGCTAACTGGAGCTTTGGAGAGTGTGTCAGGGATACAGAGCTGCTTTTAAGCATGCCACATGGCTATTAAGATGTAGGGCAAGACCTTCTCCTTCAATCACTGCAGACGGGGTTTCTCAACTGCTTCCAAGGTGTAAGAATTGAGAATATGGATCATTGGACGGTGATCAGACATGAGGGTGAAGTGGGGGAGACCACACAGGTACAGTCTGCATTTGGATGTGGCCCAGGTGATGGCTAACAGTTCTAGTTTGATGGTGGCATAACAGGTCTTGGCATCCGCCAAAAAATGAAAGCCGCACTGAACCACACATATTCATCCTTAGCCATGGACCTTGAGGAGGGCATAACCAATACCATAGACATTAGGCATCCATTTGAATCACAACAAACAAGGGTGGGCCAAAGGACACCAGGAGAGGTGGTGAGCGCAGAGCTTCCTTGACATACTCAAAAGCTATGTCATGGTCTGGAGTCAAGGTGAATGAACGTTTGGGACTCATCAGATGATGTAGAGGTTGGGCTGTGACTGCTATGTCAGGGGTGAATTAAGCCATTTGATTTACCAGGCCCATGAAGGAAGGCAGGTGTGTAAGAAAGTCCTCGTTGAACAAGGAGGATGTCGTCCATGACCTTCACGCAGTTTGTAATAACCTGCAGAGCCATTTCACCTAAGAGACAGAAACCATCGCCAGTGGCTGCAAAGCCCATGGGTCCTCTGCAATGCTTGAACCTGCCAAATGGTGTGATGACGGTGATGAGGTTCCGGTCCTTCTAGGGCAACTCCATTTGCCAGTAGCTGTGTGGGGCATCCGTGGAGGTTAAAAACTTGGTAGACTGTGTGATGCTGCAGATTGCAAAGAAACGTGTAGGAGAGGGATGTGCAGGGCGGAACACTTGACTGTTCGACTTAGTCAAGTCCACTGTGATCTGGATACTGCTAGACTTAGCCACCAAGACCATAGGATGGCACCATTCAGAGGGCTGATCACCTACAGGCTCGGTAATCCTTTGCATACCATCAAGTCAAGCTCTTCCTTCACCTGACTCTGAAAGGCAAAGGGAATCGCCCACGGCATGTGAATGGCAAAGGAAACAGCGTCATCTTGCTGGTGACTCTGCATGGGGAGACCAACCATCTTCTTAAGTGGAGCTACCTGGAGGTTCACCTTTGATACTAGGGCATTTCTGAACTTGCAAAGAAAGAAGCCCCTTGCAGCAGAGAGTGGTGCCGTAACAGGAAGGGGCAGCTTAGTGCATCTGTTGAATTGTGTAATGGCAAGGATGGGCTTGGGGGAGTTAGACAAGATAATGGCTAACTCATGACAGTGGCCAGAGGAGAGGAGGGGTGACTGAATACCCTTGTGTATCAGGATATTGGCAACGCATGACTTGCTACAAAGCTTTAGGGTAGCCTGAAACTATCCAAAGGCAAGAGACATCTGATATCTTTTGGCAGTGAGTGTAGTTGTAGCAGGTAGAGGTTGGAGACTAGTCCTAGGAATCCGCAGCATATCGAGGTGGCGGATGCCAATTACAGCTACATTAGCCCGTGTCAGATAACATCTGGGATCTTGAAGTCCTGTCATCATGGAGGAGATGTATAATGATAGGCTGGGGAGGCCTGTTGCTGGAACTGGAACTCATGTGATTACAGCTGTCGTGTTTCTTGTGGGCATAAGAGGAAGTTCTACCAGAGCCTGAAGAGCTGTCCTGAACCTTGTCCTTTTTCTTGCAACATCTGTCATACTGGCTAGTCTTGTTGCAATTGCAGCATTGAATATCCTTGGCTGGGCATCAAGGGGTCCTGGTCCAGTGACCCATATGGCCACAGTTGTTGCAGGTGCCATCAGCAGCAGGGCACCTTCCCATGTCATCCCAGCAGTTGCAGGACTGGCATGAAGAACTGGATAAAGACTATGTAAGTGGTGTGTGCTGGGAGGAGGCTGTCTTCTGCCATCGTTGTTCATTCTTGTACTCAGAAACTGCACAGTGTGGACTTGGCAAGGCGTGAATAGCTGAAACATTTGTACAAGCAGATTCAAATTGTTGAAGTTTGTATGTACATATGGAAGTGCTTGTTGCATTGCGTGAGTGAATGGTTTCTGTACCGAGGAGAGAGTGAGGGAGAGTGATGATGATGTCATTGGGTGGACGGTGTTGGTACTGCGTGTGGCAAGAGCGGGCAGAGAAAGATGATCCGTCAAGTGGTGAAGAACGTCCTGGACCAAGAGGACAACCATACCAACAGCATTTTAACAGTGGTAGTAGAGCATACAAGAGGATTCATGGTAAATAAATGTCACACAAGAAAAGATAAATCGGTAGTGTGAAAGAGTGGTGCAGATTTTCAGCGATTTTAGTTATTATTAAAGAGAGTTGTATGTTTTGGTGGTGTGGAATTTCATGCATTGTTGTGTAGGTCTTTGGAATATTTTTGGATAATTTTGTATGTTTATCTTAATAAGTTTAATTTTAAATGTGTAGCTTCTGGATTAATATGGTAAATCAGCTGATGTCTCATGCTAGGCTAGTCTTCTTGTGAGTTAGTGGTTTCAAGGTGAATGTAGTTTTGTGCTGAGCCTAGGCCTAGTCTAAGCCTTAGCCTTTTATGATCGGAAGTAGGCTAAATCATATGATATATATTTTATAGCGAGTGTTTAATTGGAACTGAAATGAGCACTAAAATAGAAATTCCACACTACAATTTAAGAAAGAAATCTCAGCCCGGCATTTGGTGAGTGTTGTGTTTCAATGTGGCCGAATATTGATACTTGCTCTTACCTGTGGGTAGAGTGACAATATACATTAGTACTGTCTCTGATTATTACTTGCTTCCTATATAAGTATATGGTACTCCATCTTCGTCGGCGATGAACCATTATCCTATTTCTATAAGATATAAATGAGAAAAAGTATGAACGTCTACATTGTTTATTGATGGGCTTCTGAAAAGGTGGTGTTTAGTGACGTAGTAACGTTAAGTAATATCCATAAATTCGTAATACAATGGAAAACATCTATCTATACAAATGTAAATATTCTTTTTAATAATTTATACAGAAGAAATATAAAAATACAAAGTAATTATGTAAATATATACATACATAACACTCCTTTCCCCTTACGGAAAGAT
The DNA here is from genome assembly GCA_037179515.1 of Halocaridina rubra. Classification (NCBI taxonomy): domain Eukaryota; kingdom Metazoa; phylum Arthropoda; class Malacostraca; order Decapoda; family Atyidae; genus Halocaridina; species Halocaridina rubra. The sequence continues at coordinate 23,346 of JAXCGZ010022957.1, forward strand.
TCATTATTCTACAAATCTAATCGTCCAGGCAAAATACCTTTATTAGGTCTGGTCGATGGACTTCTTGTACTCATACTAGAATCATTTGAATCAATACTCTCTACATTTTGTTTTACCTGACCCTGATCATTAGCCACTGATCTACCTCTTAACTGATTTACATGTCTTCTATGCACAATACCGTCTACTTCTACGTCATAATATAAATCTCCTATCTTGTTTTTAACAAGACTTTGTTTCCATTTATCACTGCTGTTATGAAAAGGTACCATGACATTATCACTCTCCTTGAAATGTCTTACTCTCTCTGGATTTTCTATTTGCTTCCATCCACGATTAACCTATTCAGACTGAAAACTAGGAACAACCAGATCCATATTGGTCCTGATTTTCCTTCCCATAAACAAAATTGATGGAGATTGACCTGTAGAGGCATGCTTTATTGTTCTATACTGAAGCAAAGACTTACTAATATTATTAACTACATTATTCTGCATAGTTCCTCTACATTTCATATTATGTTTGAAAGTCTGCACATATCCTCTTGCTTCTCCATTTGTTAAAAGGATAATAGGGTGCAGATCTTGTATCAGATATACCATTTAATTTCAAAAAAATTGAAAATTCTTCAGAACAAAATTGTGTACCATTATCAGTAACAACTCTTTCTGGTAAGCCATGAGTAGCAAATATTGGCATAAATGCTGACATAGTAGCATGTATAGTAGTACTTGACACTCAACAATTACCATATATAATACCTTCCTAAAAATGGACCTGCAAAATTCAAATAAATACACTTCCACACATTCTGCGGGTACTCCAATGGGTGCAGATGTGCTGGCGGCAGGTTATTCTGATGTCCAGTACACCTTTTACATTGTTTTACATCTCTCTCAACATCCTTGTCAATGTTTATCCACCATACAAATGATCTGGCAATTGCCTTTGACTTAACAGTACCTAAATCTTATGCATGGATATCCTTCAAAACCTGACCCTGCAATATCTTAAGGATAACTACTCTAGCATTTCGCATAATTCATCCATTTTCAACGGTAAATTCTGATCAAATATGTAAATATAGTTTCAACTCTTCTTGGCTTTTATTTAGGCTATGTCCAGAAATAAAGCTTGTAAGAATATAGTTTTAAAGAGAGTTGTATGTTTTGGTGGTGTGGAATTTCATGCATTGTTGTGTAGGTCTTTGGAACATTTTTGGAGAATTTTGTATGTTTATCTTAATAAGTTTAATAGATTTTTACGGGCTCATAGCCAATCTTCAGAGGATGAGATTTTTGTTTATCACATTCAATGAATGAAGCTACTTAGGAACGTATATCAGCTGTAATTTCCAGCTTAAGGAATTAAGTTTGGCAAGTGAGATTCCAGTTAGGTAATCTACAAAAGTTCATTTGACAAAACTGGGTCTAGTTTTTTTTTTTTTTTTTTGGTGGGATAGGATAGGAGGAGAAAAAGGGGAGGGGATTAAGGATATAAGGGAAGTGGAGGGAAAAGCACGAAAATTAAATAAAGTACGAGATAAAAAAAGAGAGGGGCAGACCCTCGTGCTAAGTTTTGAAACTGTCTAGATTTGTTTTCTGAGCAATTTCTTTAGATTTGACATGAAAACTAAGATTATCAACTATTAAAATACTATGTAAAGTTCCACTTGAAGCATCATATACTGGCAATCTAGACAATGCATCTGCATTTTCAATCATATTTGTGGAATTATATTCCAACTCACATGAATATGCGACTAACGTAATAGCCAATTTTTGTAATCTAGCTGCAAGAATTGTTGGTAATCCTGCTTTTGAGCCTAATATAGCTAGTAATGGCTTATGATCTGTCACTAAAGTGAATTTCTGCTTGCCATTTAAGTAAATATGAAACTTCTTAACACCAAATACAAAAGCTAGTCCCTCTTTCTCTATTTGAGAGTAATTCTTCTCAGCACTGTTTAATGAATGTGAGGCTAAGGCTGTAGGCCTCTCGACTCCATCTGGCATAACATGAGGAAGGATTTCCCCTATTCCTACAGATGAAGCATCACATGTAAGTTTCACTGGTAAATGTGGCTGATAATGAGTCAGAAACATTTTAGAAAGCAATTAGCATTTTATACTATCAAATGCATGCTTACATTCTTCTGATCATTCCCAAGCAACACCATTTTTAACAATTCATACAAAGGGTGTGTGTGGGTATGGGGAGTTGTTAAGTTTCCGTTTTACCAAGGGGACTCAAAGTACTGAACTCGGTTAAGAGCTCACAAACATACAGGACAGATATTTGTACTTGAACACCCCACCCGTACACTACTACTCGGTTAAATGAAACTCAGACTTCAACTTTCTTTAAATTTTGGAAATGCAATGACATTGAAAGACTTGAATTAATTTTTTTAATTAAATTTTATGAAATGCTGCCTCGAATTCCGCAGGTGGTGAGCATAATTTCATTTCCCGGCACAGCAAATGTATGCCAAGACTTTGGCCTCAACTCGATGATTACCTCTGTCACACAGGGAGAGTAGAATAGAGGACACGGCAATTGCAGAAACAGAAACGACACAGTCTTAATAATGGGAAACTGAAAGCATGAGCACACATACAATGAGTTTCCATTATTATTCTACAGGATGAAAATATATTGGTTATTCACAGCTAACCAGAAATATTTATGCTACCACAAGAGCATAAAAACCATGAATTCTTTGCCGGTATTAAAGGAAAACAATTTATTCACAATAAATGAAGAATAAGCAAAACAAATACAGTATTCCTTCAATTGTGGGCAACCACAAAAGTTGCAATACTAATTAATGATTTGCGATTAATATGGTAAAACACTCTATTTATGATAAAGGAAGAATCTACGAGATAAATACACAATTCATTCACATTTGGTTATCAAGAACTATTTGCAATGAAAAAGGGGCAAAACCACCCTTTGAAGTATTTGCAACTTAAAACTCAAAAAACCTTATCCCCAATATATGAAGAATCAGCAAGATAAATACAGTATGCATTCATTAAATTGTGGCTAACAGGAAATATTTGCAAAGCCAACAGGGTAAAATTTCCTTTTAATTATTTGCAGTTTATAGCATAAAACACTTTAGTTAAATGATTAATTACTTGCAATTAATATAGCAAATCACTTTATTCACGAGTTTTTGGCGCAAAACATTTTATTTACGATGATATAAAGGGGTGAAATGAAATTAGAATTGGTTAGGAGAATGGATAGATTTTTACGGGCTCATAGCCAATATTCAGAGGATGAGATTTTCGTTTATCGCATTCAATGAATGACGCTACTTAGGAACGTATATCAGCTGTAATTTCCAGCTTAAGGAATTAAGTTTGGCAAGTGATATTCCAGTTAGGTAATCTACATAAGTTCATTTGTATGGGAATGGAATCTGAGAAAATTTTCATTGGATTTGACCAGTAACAAATGTAACTATCTCGAAAACCCAATTTGCTTGACCAACGAGCTTTACCATACACTATCGCTCACCTTGTCTGTACCAGATGAATTCCTGTGAAGACGCCACGTAAATAAGGTATGAAATAAGCTTGACTGCTGAGGTGAGATCTTGCCTCTGGGATGTTTGGCCGCCAAATGAGGACGCTTCCATGTCCTTCCTAGTGACGTCATCTGTAGGATATATTTTTAGAGCAGTAACTGGCTCTTATATTATTTCAGGGCTACTTTAGTAGTGGTCCCTGGCAGGCAATTATGGAAGAGATGCAAGGGAGAGACAGTATTTTAGGTGCAAAAAGTGGAAGCAAATAAAATGAAATGAGAATAATTATGGAAAATTAGATTGGTAAAGAATCTCTAGAACATTCTTTGCATCGTAGGAGACGGAATTTAATTATTCAAATAATAAAAAAGATACTGGAATGTATCTAGACAGGCTAATGACATAACAGCAAGGTTAAATTTATAACTAAATTATCAGCAAGAACAACTTTTATAATGTAAATATTTATTAGCGAGAGCTCTTTAATCATATGAAAATTGTAAAGAAAATGTATCTGATAAGCTCGCTGAAGAAAAGGAACAGTAGGAAAACAGAAATAGAGGGCAGCCTTTACATTGGGATCATGCTTGGGGCAGTCTTTATATCGGGATCATGCTTTCTACATGTACAAGAATATTAAATAAGATATATTTTCAAAATTAGGTATAAGCTAAAATATAAACTGCAAATAATCATAATCTGCTAAAGGCAAGGAGTGGGAATTATTTTTAGTTAGAAAAATCACAGTTAAGTTACTAAATTTGCTAATTAGGCATGTAACAGCCTCTGGTGACTTTGAGCGAAACACTCTGTCACAGTGTGCGACCATAGAAAAATTGGGTATGAAATTACCATAAAATGTTACTAACCCTGGGAAAGATTGTAATTCGCCAACATTTTCAGGAACTTTAGCTTCTTTTATCGCTTTCACCTTATCATTGTCTTATGAACTCCATGTTCAACTATCTTGAAGCCTAAATATCCTACAGACTTTACTTGGAAATGATATTTGTCTTTCTTTACCTTCAAGCAATTTTCTCCAATGCTCTTCAAAACTGCTGGTGTTCTCCTATAGTCTTACCTGCAATGAGGGTATCATCTACAAATACAAAAACATTATGCATTCCATTAAATATTTTGTCCATTGTCAGCTCCCATAAAGCAGGGCTGTTAACGATGCCATATGAAAGACGCTCAGGCCTATACAATACAAAGTGTACATTAAATGTACATATATCCTGAGACTTCTCATCGTACTCCAGCTGTTGAAAGGCTTGTTTGAGGTCTATTTTTGAAAAGACTTTACAACTGCCTAATTTGGCAAACATATCAGATGGCCTAGGTAATGGGTGTTGGGTTATTTGTAGTTGTGGATTTACTGTAATCTTATAGATACCACATATTTCAATACTATTATCGTCTTTGACTTCAAGTACTAATGGCATCACCCATTTGGAATATGTTACCTTCTTCCAAGTTTCATTAGCTACAGGCCTATGAGTTTCTTGCTCTATCAATGTGTGACAGAGAGTTTCACTCAAGTCAACAGAGGCTGTAGTTGATGCCTTATTAGTTATGTAGCTAACTAGTTACTGCCTTTTATTTTATTAAAAAATATAAAATCTCCTTGCAATATAAAATTTCCCTCCAATTTCTGTTCTCTGCTCTCTCTCTTTTTTTTAACGAACGAGGCCATAAATACATTGTTTTTGCAATTTTCTTATTATAAAATTGCTTTGCTGATAAATTTTGTATTATAAAAACTGCTCTTGCTGATAATTTTGTTATAAATTTGACCCTAGCCTCTTTATTATTGAATAGTTAAAATTCTGTCTCCTGCAACACAAAGAACACTCTGGATATTGTTAGCCACCTACCTATTTTGCCCATAATATTTCTCGTTTTTTTTTATTTGCTTCCGCTTGTTGCACCTAAAATACTGTCTCTCCCTTGCATCTCTGCGATAATTGCCTCCCAGGGACCACCACTACAGTAGTCCTCGAATATTATATGAGTAGTTACTGCTCTGAATATACATTCTACAGGAGGCTGCATGATGATGTCACCAACAGGGATGCTTAATCGCTCTCAATTGGTGGCCAAGCATCCCAGAGGCAAGATCTTGCCTCAGCAGTCAAGCTTACTTCAAACATCTGTTACATGGCATCTTCACAGGAATTCATCTGGCACAAACAAAGTGAGATATAGTGTATGGTAAAGCTCGTTGGTCAAGCAAATTGGGAATTCGAGAAACTGGTTAAATTTGTTACTGGTCAAATCCATTACCGGTCAAGTCCTAAGATATATTTCTCAAATTCCATTCCCATACAAAGTAATCTTTTGTAGATTACCTAACTGGAGTCTCATTTGCCAAATTTAATACCTTGACCTGGAAATTAACGCTGATACACATTGATAAGAAATTTTTTTCACTGAGGGTGCCAAAGTAAAATCTCATCTTTAGAAGATTACTCATTACCACATAAAAATCTATCCTTTCTCTTAACGAATTCTAATTTCATTTCACCCCTTCTATCATCGTAAATTTAGTGTTTTACATCAATACTTGTGAATAAAACTTTTTTTTTTTGCTATCAATTGCAAATAATTAATGACTTCGATAAAGTGTTTTACATTGCAAATAATTAATAAGTATTTTGCCCTGTTGGCATTGCAAACTTTTTTTTTTAATTTTCAAAATTAATTACGGTAACTAATATTTTCCTTGTTTACTATGTGGTAAACAAATCTTCAGGTTGCATGAGATAATGTGATAATAGAATTAAGAAATTTTGCATGACAAGAACACGTGTTATTTAAGATTTCACTTATTTGTGTGATAAGATCAAGTTTTAAAGCATTTGTGTTTTATATATATCCATTCAAGGGTGATATTTATTAGGAAATCTTTATATTTCTTTGGGATTTAGGAATTGGGAGTAACCATATTAAGTACATTGCTAATAACTGAGTTTTTATATTCAAGCATTGACTGCTCATAGATTGGGAAGAAAAACTTTGGCATCATTAGTTGAGCCTAGGCTAAGCCCTTCATGCGTCTGAGTTGTCACTCAAAAATAGATTTACTCATTATTAGTAGATGCATGTGCAATGTGGATGTCTTGTAACCCGTTAGCTTATATTTGGTGTATTTTGCATAGGATCTGTGCTCTTTTGGCAACACGTCAGAATTTTACTCACGACATGTTACTTGTTGGTACTGCTATATACACGCTCATACGCAGGAACGACCGATATACTTTACTTGTTTGTATTCTCTTGCTACGGGTGCTAGTCTGTAAAATTCGTTGTTGCTCATTCCTTTCATTTGCACCATAACCGTAGGTACGGCCGCATATTGCTGGTAAGCAGGCATAACTGCCATCCTGTATTACCAGTGTTTCATGCACTGTTTTGCAGCATTTTGCTGCTGTTGCACATGATTGTATTTTGAGTCACTTTCACAGTAAGGTTTTGGGATCACTATGTTTTAGTTTGAACTGTGGTGTTGAATTTTTGTTTTCTCCTTAGTGTTGTGTGGTTCTTTCAGTTTGTTTTTTACCATTGCAGAATATTGATTTTTTGTGCTTGAATTGTTTTGGCACTTCATTGTTGATTGTTCTTGAACTCGCCATGGAAAGAAGGCATTAACAGGAAACCCTCAAAATGTTTGACGAGGAGAGTTACCTGTTATGGGTGAGAAATACAGCTATTCCCAAGGACCGATGCTCCTCGAGTAATCTCATAACAAAATGGCTAAATGCCGAACCGAGCTGGAGAGGAAAGCACGTGAGCAGAAGTTGGCGCAATCGAAATAAGAAAGTGAGGAAGCTCAAGGTGAGCATGTTCAGGCACAGGTGCAGACCCAACTTAAGCATGAGCTTGCTCTTGCTCTGCTTTGAGCGGGAACCTGGACAGTGGTGCTTCAGCCAGAAGTGGGGATCAGCCTTATGAGAGGCCTCCCCGAATACAGAAATACGAGGACGATGGCAAGCTGAGAAGAGTTGTTGGCTGCTCGCCTCCATACCACCCTGTCTGCTTACCCTGGTCAATGAACTCGACCAAGGGCAACTGAGGGACTACAAGAGTGTTAAACATACACTCCTCGCAGCACAAAACTTTTCACTAGCTGAGTGTCATGCTAGGTTTGTCTCCGTTTTCCCATTGAAGAGGGAGAACTGTAGTGCCTTTGGCAACTGCAAGGCTTGCCTTTTTGATGACTGGTTGCGAGTTGCAAAGTGTCCTCCAGAAAAGTGGCATCCGTTCTTAATGTTTGATTCAATAACCAATGACCTCCCTATGGACGTTCTTGCGTATGTAAGGACCCAGCTTAAGGATAAGATCAGCTTCGAGAAAAGTTTAGCCACTATGGACGAGTATCTCCAGCACAACCAGCCTGGAGTACGTCTCTGTGACCTTATGAGGGCAAGAAGGGCCGATCCCAAGGCTCGTCCTCATATTGCCATCTCCCCCAAAGCAGGCCATGATTCTCATTGGAAAGGAGATCGTAGGAACAGGCAACTTCTCAGAAGTTCAATCATCCAGCTCATCCTCCTCACACTCCTAAGCCTTATTACAGCCAGGTACCCACACTCAAGAAGGATGACTTTCTAAGACCTAAGCCTCAGCAGTTCAAAGGCAAGGGCAGTTACCCTACTCCACCTTCCCAGGGATTTCAGCCTAACTCTAAGAGCCACCACACTCCCTCTCACAGCGGCGGCCAGCATAACTCTCTGGCCAGTCACTTGGCCCATGCCATAAAAACATGGCCAGAGAGGGCCACTGAAGATAATGCCAAGGAACCAGCGTACAAAGTTGCCAATGTGCAATTTACCGAACATGATGATCCCAAGATGGTCCCAATGTCCCTAGGAACCATAAATGGCGTGGAAGCTGAGAGAGCCCTCAACAGAGGGGCCAGTTTAATATTTTTTAATGACAGATTCGTCAGGGATGAAGATTTCTCTGGCAAGGTCATTCATGTGCAGGTTGCTGAAGGAGAACCTCAGATACAGTGCTGCTGTGTCAGAGACCTGGATTGCAAATACTACAAGGGAAAGCCCCAGTTGTGACATTGATTGTGCCTATGTACCCAGTCTTGCTGGGTCATGTACTGAACCTAACTCCTATTATCCAGGCCGACCTCTACCATGAGGACATTTTTCAATGGAACATTCCTCGGGCGAAGTCAAAACAAGCCATTTCAGCAGCAACTACTGGCTCTGACGCCAGGTATTTGGACGATTCTCCGACTAAGTCCATTGACTCTGCCACAATTAGTACCCGTAATGTGCAACGCGGAGAGTTTCCACCTCCTTTACCATAAGATGCACCTCTAGAGCCACTGAAGTCCCATCCAGACTCCACCAAACTGCAGCAAGACTGCCCCAACCTTAAACACTGGATGCAACATGCCACCGAGGGAAGAACCTTTATGGTGAGAGGAGGAGGTCAGATCACTTACTCCCTTGAAGATGGAGTCCTTTGTAGGCATGTGTCTAAAGACAGCTACACCTTTAAAAAGTTGGTGGTGCCAGCTTCGTTGCGCTGCCAGGCTATGTATGTGGCACACCATTTACCTCTGAGCAGACACAGAGGCAAAGCAAAAACTCGGCACGTCCTTCAAAAGGCTTTTGCATAACCAAACATGTACGCCGAGGTAGACAGATACGTGGGCTCCTTCCCCGTCTCTCAATTCACCTCTACAGCACCAGTACCTAAAGTCCCCGTGGGAATAGCTACATTCTCAACATAGCCATTTGCCAATGTTGTTATTGACATTATTAACCCTGCTTCATTTACAGGAAAACAATTCCTACTGGTATACATCGACCTGGCAACAAGATATCCGGATGCTGTGCCGTTATCTTTTATCATGACGGAAGCAGTCGCTCAGGCCCTATGTGAAATTTGCTCCTGGGTCGCCTTCCCTGAGCAGGTCATTTTTGACAATAGAAGTCAGTTTACAAGTAGAGATGAAGCACATTTGCACGAGTGTCTATCATGCCCAATTAAATGAGCATGTGAACGCTATAACAAGAGATTGAAGCGATGTTTGCGCAATCTAGTGGTAGATATATGCAGGCAGTGGGACAAGTACGTCCTCGCTGCACTTTTCTCCTTTATAGACACGCCCCACAACACTACTGGAGACTCGCCTCTGGAGTTGATTTTTGGTCATAAGGTCAGAGGTGCAGAGGAATGCTTGACAGAATGTTGGGACTCGCCTACCATTGAGGATGACAATAGGGACGTCCATGGGTATAGTTTGAAGTATTTGTCCCATTTCAAAAAGGCCCGGAAAGCTGAACAATTAGCTATTATGGGTCACCAGCAGACTTCCAAGCTCCTCTTTGACAAGCATTCCTGGTGTCGTGCCCTGACACCCGAAAATCAAGCACTGTTACTTCTTCCAGCAGATACTCGCAACTTAATGCTACGCTGGAAAGAACCGTACACTGTGGTACACTGTGTAAACTCCGACAATTACGTGTTAAATGTTGATGGCAATAACCGGAAATAGCACATTAACTAGCTGAGGCTATATCGCGAGGACCTGAAGGCCCACAGGGATTTTGTGCTGGCACTTTCAGCAACCCCTACAGGTGCCCTTAGTAGCACCATTAGTTTCAAGGCTGCAGCAACACACGTGGTCCAAAATAGCCACCCATTACTTCCTATATCGGAGTGATTCTCCCTTGAGGTGGAGACGGACTTACAGGACAGGAGTTTTTCAGAAGAAGCCCCTCTGGCAGCAGCAACCACACTCACAATGGAAGACGTAACCCTATATTTTGATGATGGCAAGGATCCTACCATTCCAATACACCAAAAGGAAAGTGTGAGTGATTACATTATTAGCTCCAGACTGCAACCGAGTCAACGGAAACAGCTGAACTAGATATTAGAGGACTACGAGAACATTTTCAATGGCTTCCCAGGCACTACCACTATCCTCGAGCATCATATCAGATTGACTGACCAGGAGCTGTTTCAGCATTTCTACGGCCTTCCCCACCAGCTGTGAGTACAGCTAAAGAGGATCTTGACACTTGCATCTGCCTTGGAATAGTTGAAAAGAGCAATTTGCCTTGGTGTTCTTTGCTACATATTGTGCATAAGTGAGAGGGCAGTCACAGGTTCTGCCTTGACTGTCATAAGCTTAACTCCTAGACTATCTTTGATGGAGAACCCATTGCCAATCCCAAGCATATTTTCTCGTTACTCTCCCGAGACTGCTACCTGTCAAAATTGGGTCTTGCCAGATGATTTTAGCAATCCCATTCTGTGAGACTACCAAGACCCCTAACTGCCTTTTCCATGAGATACAGTCTGTTCCAGGACCTCGACAATGTTTCATACTTTACAGACAACATCCTTGTGCATTCTCAGGATTGGTCATCTCACCTTGTGACTCTTCGCCAAGTTCTCGCCCGTCTGAAAAAGCATGGACTCTATTTAAAACCCTCCAAATGCGAGATTAATTGCACACAATTGCTGTATCTCGGTGACTTGGTCGGAGCAGGAGTTATGTCCTCTTTACAGGACAAGGTGGAAACTATTAAGGATATGCAGAAACCCGCCACTGTCACCCAACAGAGATCGTTTCTGGGTAGTGTCGGCTACTACCATTGGCTCATTCCCCTTTAATGCTATTGCTGCCACTCTGCAGCAAATGACCTTCTCAAAACAGGGTAAGACATCCCCTATCCCATGGACAGACGAGGCGGAGAGAGCATTCTTCAAGCTCCGAGAAACTTTGGCAGGTGAGCCAGTATTACATCTGGTAAAACCGGATTTCCCCTCTATCTTGCAAACCCGGTCGGACAATCCAGCAGAAGTAGCTTCAGTGCGATATGCAAGCCGCAGGCTTGCATGGAGAAGGAAGCTCTAAATGCATACAGGGCCATAAAGAAATTTGAAGTCCATGTGTGTGGCCGACATTGTACACTGAGAACAGACTACCGTCCTCTCCTATATTTACAGACAGCAGATTACCTGAGCCTTTGGATGAAAAGGAGGGCACTTTACCTGAAGCTTTTCAAATTCACTGCCCGATATGTTAATGGAAAGGACAATGACCTTGCTGACCTACCAAGTCAACGGTCACTACCCTCATATGAGCAAGCTGGTGTAGATAGCCTCAGGTTAACTAGTCTTTAGAGACTCCCTCCCTGTTGTTGCTATAAAAAAAAAAAAGAGGAAAAGGTAAAATATCTCTCTGACTGTAGTTTCATATTCTCCTATTGTGGGACCCTGAAAGCCAGAACATGGCAGAAACCTTTAAGTTAAGATTGAATAGCTGAAATGGTTTTAAATCCAGTTCCCACTATTAATGACGACTAGGTTCGAAACTCTCCTGCTACGTGTATGTGTATTTTCTGTTTATGTATTTTTTTTATTGCCTTATTGCATGTGAGGGATTCCTTAAAACCTGAATATTGATTTTCTCTATGCTATTTAATTGTGATTTTAATTTTCTTGAAATCTGAATTTTTCACATATATTTTATGTTTTTGCATGTCATTTAACTGTTTTGTCTTTTAGTACGAATTTGTTCATTTTTATTGATAGTATGATATGTCTAGCCATTAAGATATATTCCAGAGATGGATCTCATTTTCCTTTCCCCTAAAAGAAACTCTCATCCCTCATAATAACACTGAGGTCACCATAACTTTCTCTGTTCATTTTTCGCCTCCTGTAGTAGAATTTTGTTAAAGCAAACATTCTCTAGAAAGGGCCTTTGTGACAGAGTATTCTGCTTAAAGTCACTAAACTCGTCATAGATGCCCTATCAATTAGTTAAAAGTTAAAGTTTGCAGTTTTAACCCTTCTATCAGAGGCATCGCCCCTGCTCAGGCGGGTGACAGTCGGTGCAAGCCCTAACCCCCCACTGTGGTGTTCAGTCACAGCAGTAACCTTCCCAGTACACAGCTTAAACTCTCGGTCCTGAACGGGAACCGATCTGTCGACCTCGCGAATGCGAAGCCAGCGCTTTACCACTGTACTAGCCACTTGACTTTTAACCTTGTTTATTTTCTTTTCTTTTACTAAGAAACCTCACTTCGTGTTTTGTAAAATGATGATAATTTGCGATTAATATTATTTTCAGTATTATTTCTTTGAAAATAACTATATATATAGTTTAATATTCTTGTACGCAAAGAAAGTAAATTATGCACTATCACAATGCATTAGTCCCCTTCTTCTCTATTTTCTCTCACGTAGTACTGAAGCATCTTACAAATACATTGTTAAGAATTTTTTTTTTTTATAAAATTTTATCTAGCTGATATGCCATTAGCTAGTCTAGATACATTTCAGTAGTTTCTTCAATATTTGAATATTAAAAAGTCCACAAAATTTAAAATAGCCATGCTGCAGGTATTGATACCAGTAGCCCATAATTTATTTTCTAGTTTCCTTTGTTTGCTCCCTCTTGTTGCACCTAATCTCTGCCATATTTGCCTGCCTGGGACCACCACTCTAGTAAACCCTTGAAATAAAATAAACGAGAATACCGCTCTTCGTTAACCTTACATATTCACCCAAGTCGAAGTTCCTTTAGATGGCTGCCATACACAACAAGAGTAACTGCTCATAAGTGAAAGGATTCAGGTTGAAGAAATAAACTTTTCTATAGAAAGTGAGTTCAAGGAATTTCTTGTTGCTCACATAAATACTGGGTCAGAGAGCATTATAATAACTGTTGTATATAACTCACCAAGGAACCAACATAGGCTAGAATTTATGCGGAAAGTCATATAGGTACTATTGAAGTCTTGAACTCAGTTGTTAACATGGCAAAGGAGAGGAAATGTAGGATTTTGATTATGGGAGATTTTAATCATAAAGAGATAGATTGGATAAATCTTGACCCACACAGTGGTGAGGACTCATTTGGGGCAAGATTCCTAGATTGCGTACATGGGAATTTCTTACACCAACATGTAATGGAACCAATGAGGGCCAGGGGTGGGGATGAGCCATCACTACTTGATCTAGTGTTCACAGATAACGTGTTGGATATTGAAAAAATTGAGTATGAACCACCAACTGGAAAGAGTGATCACAGTGTATTGTTGGTGCAGTATATAATTGAAGATATTCTGCCTGAAAGTAGAGGCACTGAGAATATAAGAAGGAACTATCCTGAAGGAGATTACATCAAAATGAATGAGCTTTTTGCAGTTATTGACTGGAGAACCTTATTTTACAACAAATCTGTACAAGAAATGTACGACATCTTTTGTGAGAAATATAGGAAGATAGTAGATTGCTGCATACCTGTCACCGAAGTAGGTGTAATTCAAGCCAGAGAGAAATGGTTTGATAATGAGTGTAAAAGTGCAAAGGAGCTGGAGAGACAAATGTCGGAAAAGGCATAGGAGGAGAAAAAACATAAATGCCTGGCAAACCTACAAAAGAGAAAGAAATGATTACCTAAGTAAAAGAAGAGAGGCAGAGAGAGACTATGAAAGGGACATCACCAGGAAGGCTAAAGAAAATCCCAAGCTTTTCCACAGCTTTATCAGAGGAGAACTGAAGATATAAGAACAGGTTTTAAGGCTTAAGAGAGAGGATGGAAGCATCACTGAGATGGATGAAGAGATCTGAAAAGAACTGAACAAGGAGTTTCAGTCAGTATTTACAGTAGAAAATACTCCACCCCCTCAGATTGCAGAGATAGAAGTTCATGGGAAAGTATTAGAGAACATCAACCTTTCAGCCACAGAGGTATGCAAAGCACTGATGGAGTTAGATGTCCATAAAGCTACAGGTCCTGATAATATATCCCCTCATGTATTTAAAAAATGCACAAACTCAGTATTAGTGGCACTAAGTATCATATTTAAAAAGTCACTGGAGTCAGGGGAGATTCCAAGATGCTGGAAACAAGCAAACGTGATACCTATCTTCAAAAAGGGAAGGAGGGATGTGGCTCTAAACTATAGACCAGTTTCCTTGACCAGCATAGTTTGCAAAGTTATGGAGAAACTACTAAGGAAACATATCACTCTTCCCTTGCAATACTTCAACTTTTTGTCAGTGAGACAACATGGCTTCAGAGAAGGTAGATCAACAGTAACAAACTTATTAGAATATTATGATGAGGTAAGCCGAATCTTACAGGAAAGAGAGGGCTGGGCAGATTGCATATTCCTAGACTTCCAGAAATCATTTGACACTGTCCCACACGGGAGACTTATTAGGAAGCTGCAAGCAATGGCTAGAATAAGTGGAAATATCTTGGAATGGATAAAAACTTACTTAGAAGAAAGGGAACAGAGGGTTAGAGTAAGACACTCAGTGTCTGAATGGAGAAGATTCCAGATCAAAACTTAGCACGAGGGTCTGTCCCTCTCTTTATTATCTCTTACTTTATTTAATTTTCGTGCTTTTCCCTCCAATTCCCTTATATCCTTAATCCCCTCCCCTTTTTCCCCTCCTATCCTATCCCATCCTAAAATAAAATTGGAGAAGAATTAGTAGTGGAGTTCCACAGAGTTCAGTTTTAGAGCCACTTTTGTTCCTTGTGTATGTAAATAGCCTACCAGAGTCTGTAAATTCATTCATGAATATGTTTGCAGATGATGCAAAGATCGTAAAGAAAGTAAGAAACGAGAACAAGGTAGAGAACTTCAGGAAGATCTAAATAGTCTCCATGAGTGGACAGAAAAGTCGCTAATGAAATTCAATACTTCAAAATGTAAGGTAATGAGAATGGGTACAAGTGCAAAAAGGCCCAAGCTTGACTACTCACCGGGAGGAGTACAACTTCAGGAGACAGAAAATGAGACAGATCTAGGAGTAAACATACTTGCAGATTTGTCTCCAGAAATGCATATAAATGGCATAGCAAGGGCAGCATATGCCTTCCTATCAAATGTAAGCGTAGCCTTCAGGCACATGGACAAGGAAATGTTAAGAAATATTTATGTAACCTATGTGAGGCCAAAACTTGAATATGCAGCCCACTTTTGGAATCCGCTCGTGAAAAAGCACGTAGCTATGCTTGAAAAGGCTCAAAGACATGCCACGAAACTGGTTTCAGAAATATGTAATCTCAGTTATAATGAGAGGCTGAGGGAATTAGACTTACCATCACTCGAAGATAGAAGATTGAGGGGGGGATATAGTGACAGTCTTTAAATTCCTCCATGGTTATGATAGAGTGGATAGGGATCGATATTTTTATATGGCTGACTCTAGAACCAGGGGTCATAGTTTGAGGCTTTGTAAGAAAACTTCTTTGCAGGATGCAAGGAAGTACTTATTCAGTGTAAGAGTAGTTGATAATTGGAATTGGCTAAGCAAGGAGGTAGTTAATGCTATCTTAATCCATAGTTTTAAGGACGTGTATAATAAGTATCACCAAGTACAAAATGGAACCGATCAGAAGACGGGAAGATGCGAACTTTGGGCTCTTTCCCATAAGCACCATTAGGTAATCAGAGAACTACTCCAGAGTCCCGTTTACTCCAAGCTTTCACCACAAGGCTAAGCACTATTCAGGGGTGTCTTCACTGGAATTCATCTGGCATAAAAGGTGAGAGACAGTGCATGGTAAAGTTCGTTGGCCAAGCAAACTGGGAAATCGAAAAACTTTGCATTTAATATTACGATGCTAAAACTATTCCCAAGTAATTTCCCTCAGTTCCATTCCCAAACAAATGAACTTTTGTAGAGTACCTAACTGGATCCTCATTTGCCAAATTTAATTCCATGACATAGTAATAACCGCGGATATACACTGAAAAGAAAGATCTTTCATTGCGAGTGTCCAGGTAAAAATTTCGCCCTCAGAAGATTCCTCAGTGCCCTGTGAAAAATCTATCTCTTCTCATAACAAATTCTAACTTCATTTCACACTTCTCTATCATAGTAAATAAAGTGTTTTACGCCAATACTCATAAATAAAGTGTTTTATGCTGAAAGCTGCAAATAATTAATAAGTTGTTTTTGCCCTTTTGGCAGCGTAAACGTTTCTTGTCAACCCCAATTAAATGATTACATATCTGTCCTGTAGATTCTTTATTGATTGTGAATAGTGTTTTACACTAATGCTTGCAAATAATTAATAATGTGTATATGCCCTTATGGTAGCGTAAATATTTCTAATTAACCGTGATTAAACGAATATATTTCCATCCCGTAGATTTATATTTGAAAACCATTATTTGTGTGCTCGCGCATTCAGCTTTACCATCATTGACAGCGTGTCATTTTTCTGCAATTGCAGTGTCCTCCATTCTACTCTGCCTGTTGGACAGAGGTGATTTCCTTCGAGTTGAGGCCCAAGTCTTGGCATGCGTCTGCAGTGTCAGAAATCAAAATCGCGCTCACAACCTCTGGATTTTCAGTCTGCATTCCATGAAATTAAATTTTTTAATTTTGTTTATGCTTTTCAAAATTAAATGAAAGTTGAATTTTGAGTTTCATTAACCGAGTAGTGGTATTCGGGGGATGTGCAAGTAAAGATTTTAGTTCAGAAACTGAGTCCCCTTAGTAAGACAAAAAATTCCCACCTCACAAAATCAGAGCGGTGGTGTCAGAGAATATACCTGTAAACCTTTGTTTCACTCAAAGCTAATATCTGCATCTCTGTTTTCACAAACATGTTACCAATCTCCTCCCTTTTACTCTCACTAATTCTTCTGTCACGTACATTATGAGACCAGTGGTTCTCAACCAGGGTCCATGTAATATTCCTTGGGGTCCACAGGCAAAATATAACATTTTGGGGGTCCACAGTGATATTTTGGTGGTCCATGAAACAATTCCACTTCAGAACGGTTTTTATTGCTAAAAATAATATTTCCATTGTAATTTAACCATATTGAAGTAAGTAGAGAATATATATGTATGATTCTTTCTCACTTTATTTCTTTTACAATTCCTTTTGACCTATCTACTCACCCATCAGTCAGTGGCAAGAAGAAACGAAGGTGAAAATCTCTTATCTTTTCTCAGGAAGCAGGCAACGAGCTTTAATATTTTTCAGGGCAAATATCTACCTTCCTTAGCGCGGTCTTTGACATTTGTTCAGCAATGACAAAGGTCAAAGAGACTGCGCTTATCGAGGAAGGATTAATGGCATTAAGATCTTCAGTAGCAGGGATGATTTCCAGTACAACTATTAACTCTCAGTGCCTATAAAAGTCGACATGACCCAAACAGTTCAATTCAGTTTTATGTTGAACTCCACCGTGACAAGGTAAGAGATATTAAAAAGTTCCTAGTACATACATACTTACATTAATTTTTCTGAAATTTCCCGCTTCAGTATTGAAATCTTTTTTCCAATTTGAGACAGTAGGAAAGAATGGCTAAATATTTCCCCATTTTAATACAAACTTGAAACTTCAATTTACAACTTGGTAGTTATCTGATATATATAAGCTTTGAGAAATATAAAGATATTAATCTCATTGAATAAAGCTGCATCTTTTTTCCTACTCAACCACTTATCTTAAAATGGTTCATTATGAATTACTTAATAGTGTGCATAAATGCTCCATAGAGTTTAATAGTAGAGTAACTTATTTGCATTAATTTGTTTTCATTCAAAATAAAGCATAATCTTTTACTATTTCTTTGATTATTAATAAAATCCCTTTACTTTTTGTTAGTGAAACACAGAATAAGCTTGTATTTTGTCGAATAGTTTTGAACGGGTAAAAAAAAAAAAAAAGCAATAGGGGTCCATGGGTAAAAAAAGGTTGAGAACCACTGAGTTAGGCCTACATGGGGTCTGGTTAAAAGTTTTTCAACAAAAATCTTCTTGTGAAGTGCCTGGCTGTTGAGAGGACCTGTCACAATAGCAGCCAAAGGGGCCAAGGACTCCCAGTGCCACTTTTGTAGCAAGACAGGACACTATGACAAGTGCAGCCAAACAAGGATGAAGGACAATGCCTCTCCCTCTTCTCAGCGATCCCTGGCAAGAAAATATAGCAACTAATTTCGTGTTGAATCAGCTCCTTCCTCTGATAACAAGATTCCCAAGCCTATATGTGTATCTGTGTGGTTTTGTGGAGATAATAGTTTTCACTTATGATTTTGTATAATTTGGATCTGGTAACACAGGTTGGCAACACTGTGAGAGGGATGTTGCTTACATTTTGGTCATGAAGAGCAGTGCTCGTGGGGTTGTCGAGTTGGTTGAATTGCGTGATGGAATTGCTATATTGGTTGAGTTGTGAGACAGAAATGCTTTATTATTGAGTTGTGGAGCTGTAGCAGGAGCACCCAGTGTAGGTGTTGATTTCTTTTTGTATGCGGTGGTTTAGAGAAAAGGGGCAAGAAATTGGGTTTTGAGCAGTTGTGAGTGGACTTTTAACTACTAACATGTGCAAGTGGAGTTAGTTGAGGTAAGTGATAGATATAAGTTTTTTATCTCAACTGCAGTCTGGTATTTGGCAAAGTTACGTCACGACTCCAGTTGCTTCTTGAAACGGGTGCAGACTTTCTCCACATTTCTCAAAGTAGCTTGCAGCTCCCGTTTTCAATGACTACGCTTACTGCAGATGGTTCCGAGATGGAACTCCCCCTTGGTTCTTTCCAGGCTACACTCCACCTTGGCACAAGATACTGTACTGTCAAGATACAAGTACATGAGGAAGTTCAAACCTCACTCCTCTTGTATGCTCATTGCCAGGAGTTAGCGATAATCTCGCCCGACTTCTCAAAACCAAGTTTGGAGGTGAAACATGTCAACAGATGTTCTCAATTGCCCCTCTCTGCTACCACATCCCCTTCAGCTGCAAAGAAGTGAATTTTTCTGGAATTTAATGACGTGCTGGTCTCTAAAACACCACTGTAGCTGATGGTGGGTCAAACCAGGAGAATCCACTTGAAGGGTGACACTGTACCATTCGCCATCCATACACCGAGACCAATCCCCTTTGCATTCCAGAACCAAGTTAAGGAGGAACTTGATTCTATGGTCCAACAGGGTATCATCAAGCCAGTTGGCGACGACCAATCGGAATGGTGACACCCTCTCATTGTCGCTCCAAAATATTGAGGCATACGTATCATGGTTGACCTCACACACCTCAACCGTCAGGTGTCACAGCCGACTCACACCTCTCCAACGCTCTTTGCCCCCATCCGTAGTGTCGCACCATCGACACTATACTTTATCACAGCGGATGTCTTATGCGGGTACTGGCAAATGGAATGCGCCGAGGCATAGCAATACCTCATCACTTTCATCACCCCATATGGACATTTCAAACACTACAGAGGACACATATTCTTCGCGGCTACTGGTGACACCTTCTACCTCAGCGGTGACATGGCCCTTAAAGGTATATAAAACTGTGTTAAGGTTGTTGACGATATTCTCCTATACGATGAAGATTTCTTGACACATCTCAAAAGGATACACCAGATGCTCTCTAGGCGCTACAAGTATGGAATCACCCTGAACACAGAAAAGTTTGTGGTTGCTTGTGTGAGCTTCTGTGGATACAACCTCTCATCAGATGGCATTCTGCAGACGAGGACAAGGTCAGTGCCATTCGTGACTTCCCTACTTCCACCAACCTGCCTGATCTTCATTCATTCAAGGGCCTGGTGAACCAATTGACTGAGTTCACCTCAGACAATGCCTCTGCCGCCCAACCTGATGAGGCCCAAGAGGACGTTTACATGGACCGAGGATCACAATGAGGCATTCCGCTGGATTAAGACAGCACTCCTCCGACCGCTTAATCTTGCACCAGTTGTCCTACAGACTGACGCCTCCCAGCTCTATGGAACTGATTATGCCCTACTACAAGATCATGGCCAAGGCTAGATGCGACCTGTTCAGTGTGACTTCCACTTCTTTGCTGATGCTGACACCCGCTATGCCACCACTAAGCTGGAATTGCTTGCTTTTATCTGGGCAGTATCTAAGAGCAGACTGTATTTGACCAGCCTCCAAAATCTCACCCTAATGACAGATCATCGACCACTAGTTCCGATCCCGAACCATTACACCTTGGATGCTGTTAAGAATCTCCGTCTCTGACGCTTCAAAGATAAGCTCTCGCCCTGCTTATTCACAGCTGTGTAGCATGCTGAGGAACAGCTTTGCATTCCTGATGCCTTATCACAAGCCCCAGTCAGCTGTCCCACGCGAGAGGACGAGATATTTTCTGCCGATGCTGTGACACACCTCAGGACCATCATCAGCTCTGAAGATTTTTCAAGTCACGACACCAAAAGCACCTTATAGGGTCTCCGCACCGCTGCACGCACATACCCGTCGTACGACAGACTGCTTAAAGCCATGACTTCAGGTTTCCTTTAAATCTGTAGTTATTCGCTGTTGTCCTTTCATACTGGACAACATAAGACAGCCTCTATGCACATGGGGAATTTGTATTGTCAGGCCAATGGATCATGGTTCCTGCTGCCCTACCCTCACTCGCCTACATGATAGCCTGGCATCGATTCTGTGACTAACTATCCTCCCATTTCACGCTACCCATTTTCTCTAAAATATTAGAAAAAATTGCTGCATACCAACTAATATCATATCTAGAGACAAACATACTAATAGCTATTAACCAACATGGTTTCAGACCTAAACTCTAGATGGAAACTGCACTGCTCAAAGTTACTAACATAATTTACAATAATACAGATAACAAAAAAATATCTCTCCTTGTATTATTACTTATCAAAAACCTTCAACAGTGTATACCATGAAATTCTTATTAATAACTGTACTAACCTAAATATTAACCTGACCTGGTTTAGAGAGTAGCTATCTAATTGTTAAGAGTCTATCTGTCTTAACAGCATTATCTCTATTCCAAAAAATGTATCATTTGGTGTTCCACAGGTGATCAGTCCTTGGTCCTGTTCTCTTCTCCATTCATGTAAATGATCTATCTTGCTTCATTTCTGACTGTCTAGTTGTACAATATGCAGACGACACTCAGCTACTCCTCAGCGGTGATATTAATAATCTCCCAGAGCTAATCTTAAGAGCAGAAAACACTCTGTCAAAATTTAAAACCTATTTTGTAGAAATTGGGCTGTTAATTAACAAAAGTAAATACAATGCATGTTTTTTGGTTCAAGGTACCTTATAGCACAAATTCCAGAAAACACAACAATTAATTTTTGCGGCAATGTCATTACTGCCAGCAAAACAGTAAAAAATGTAGGAATGCTATATGTTTGATTCTCATATAGATAAAGTATGCAAAAAGGTTACAGGAACACTAATGTACTTATCACGTATAAAAGACAATTTTGAGGCTACACACGAATAACGGTTGTGAATCTTTAGCCCTAAGTCACATGAACTATTGCATTACTGAATGGGGAGCTATCAATAAGACTCAGATAAACAGAATACAGAAGCTTATTAATTTTGCAGCTCGAGTTGCCCTGGGAGGAATAAGAAAATATGACCACATCACACCAGCTCTCAAAAAACTTGGGTGTGTGCGGGCAGGAAACAAGGTCGCCTATGCTATTTACGTTTTTGTATACAAAATTTTGAACCATCATTATCCTGGCTGGCTATTTAATTTCAAAACAGTCAGGGATATAAGGGGAACCAATACAAGAAAGAGTAGTGAGCTCTTTATTCAGAGAACAAACACAGATGCAGGTTCAAAGATGATCACTATTAAAGGGCCAACACTCTGGAACATTATTCCAGAACATCTTAAAAATTAATCCTCCTTCACAGCTTTTAAAGGCAAACTGAATAGTTTTCTTTTGGACAAATAGTTACAGCTCACACACTAAGCAAACTTAATGATTTAATGCAATTTCCCTGAACACTTTTTTTTTCTTCTAAGTTATGAACTAATTATTTTCATTGCAAAGAACACAAATACATTGATGATGCTGATAATAATGATCCTGCATCGAGTATTACTATTACTACTTCATTATTAACATTAAATTGTAAACATTTTATTACATTATTACAGTATGATTATTGTTATTATAATTTTGTAAGTATCTACTAACTCAAGGTAATCTTCATTTTCTGTTCACTTTTTGCTTAATAGCCATTGTATAAAAATGGAAATAAATGTGTTTGTTTATTCCTCGTCATCACTGACCGACTCTCGGGGTGGCCTGTTGTTTTCCTCTGTAGAAGTGATACCACCGCTTCACACACCATACGAATGTTCTGCTAATACTTCCAGGAAGTAGGTGTTCCTCTCTGCCTAAAGACTGATGGCAGACCCCAGTTTACAAGCACCAACTTCCAGAAGTTCATGGAGCGATGGGGCATCCACCATGCAGTATCCTCTTCAAGTTGCCCCCAGTCCAATGGCCACGCCGAGGCTGCCATGAAATCTGTCAACAGTGTCATCCTAAATACGGCACCCTCTGGCGACATCGAGAGGGGTTTACTGGAACTTCGAAACACCCCCCCCCCCCAATTTCACAGGACGCTCCCTGGCGCTGATACTATATGGTCGCCCACTTCGCTCAGGTGTCCCTGCCCATCACAAGTCCTTCTGTAAGGAGTGGCAGGCCAAGCCAAGCTACCACCCAAAGTGACCAGGTGAAGGCTTAGTACGATCAGCAAGTCCACCCCCTTCCCAGGTTAAGTGACAGACAGACTGTTCATATTTAAGACCCGACAACTCAGAGCTAGAACAAGGTTAGGGTTGTCATGGGCTGCAGAAGGACCAGGGATTATGAGGTTCGCCTTCCTAGTGATTGAGTTTGGTAGCGAAATAGATGCTTCCTTCGCCTAGTGTTGACCCCCTCTCCCATATCCCAGTGGACCCCTGCTCAGACAAGAATATTAAGTCTTCTTTAATTGATCCCCGTTACCCCACATCGCTCTCAAAGGCTCCTGGAAAAAGCCACTCGAGATGGCACTATTGAGCATGGGGGGAGAGAGGTGTGGATAGGTGAGATAATACAGACAGACACGGAGATATTTTTTTTATGTGCGTGATACAAGGACAGGCAAAAAATACCTCATCAATAAAGGTCCGGGCACGAGAAAATATTAAGACAAGGGAAAAGAAAAAGCTTATGGACAAGGCAGAGATGAGGTAATGATACACGAAGGAAAAGGACAGACTGAAAAAAATAGTCAAAGTACTGAGGATCTAGAGGTATGGAGAACTAGGCCCTGAGGTGATGATATATCCATTTTTTTGAAGATAGATAGGTCATAAGAATCTGGGAAGACAGAGGGAGGAAGAGAGTTCAAGAGTCTGGAGATAGATGGGAAGAAGAAGTCGCTGCACTGGCCAATCGGCGAGCTACAAATCTCCACACAGTACCTGTGAAACGAGGTAGCTTGGCGAGTGTTACGTAGCCTCGGCAATGGGGGAGGGATGCAACTCTCCAACTCATCAGAGCAGCAATGAAACTAGTAGCAATAGAAAAGAGAAAGAAATGATACCTTACGACGAAGAGAGAGAGAATCCAGATTAGAAGTATGAGAAGGATCATCAATGAGTCTGACTATGTTAATTATGTACTATTCATTCATATCTCACATTTAATTACCCATGTCTCTCTTTGTTGCATCACCTAATACTTGAATTTCGCAGTGCCTATGCAAGACGCAGCAATGATGTAAAAGCCTAGTCTCTTGTATCACGCTTGCTCAGAGTAGCTGAATTGAGTTCGCCCACTAGAGATGACCAGGTGTTGGCTGTTCTCCCTTCCTGTGTATATATAACTTTATTACGTTTGTAACTTTAAGTAACATTACCTCAGAGAGGAAGGTGTTTCCTTCCAGGCCTACCATCACCGAGACATACAAATATAAATGCAAACAACTGCATATGACAATTGGCCTGGGGCTACTTGAAGATTGCCACACGCAGAAGGCAGAGAATGATATAAATATTTAAATTTTTAGTTAAGATATATATGTAATGGAATGTGTTCTATACAAAAAAGGGTAAGATTTACTAAAAGTGTGAAATTTACCATACAGGAGATTGATGATGAATAGCTATAGTCACTATTACCAATACAGAATGATACTTACCCTATCCACTCATGTAAAAGTTGAGTTTTTAGACTACATTTTTGAGGTTATATTAATGAAAGTAATGATTTTGACTATTACATGCATAATACACTTGAGGGGCTGAAGTTCACAGAGCAATCAAAAGTACCATACATGTAGCCAAAACCAATATGGTAGCCATACAAATATTAAAAAACAACAATTAATTACAGCAATAATGATGATGATTACCCTGCATATACAGCAAAAGATACAGCTTACCCATTTCGAGATCCAATATTTAAACTCGTTTAATTGCATATCATTCTAACTTATGAATGAAATGCTGAGAAGTTATATACCGCATGACAGCTAATATACAAACTTTAGAAGATACAGTATTTGACAACAAATTTAAAAAAATCTGTAAACTGATGTTGTGCAAATAATTAAGATGAACACAACACAAACTAAATTAAATTCTTAGTCATCACTGTATATATAAAATATACTCTTTTGACTTATTAATAATGTTCTCTGTTTAAGACTATCATCAACTTTTATTCATAATATTGAAAAATCCAACTTTTGGTCAAAAAACAGGGCTGTCTATTCACATTCCGGTAAATGTTAGTACTAGATATCAGAATTTAACAAGTTAAATATTCATTACCATATGACATCACTGGTGTGTAGAGTACAATATTATATATAAGCTAGAATTTAAAAAAAAAAAAAACACTGAAAAAGAAAGCATTATATATGTACAAATGTCACAAGTACTGTGAATAATATTCAGTGATCATTATTAAACAAGTCTTTCAAGTACATAATTATCATCCAATGTGCATATATACATATAGAACATGGAAGTCTGAAATACAGTACTATAAATATGAGGTAGTAATCTGCAAAAGTCATTCAGCGAGATGTAACACATAGGAGTCAAGTTTTGATTACATTTTTATAAAAAGCATTAAAATGCACCCTTAGGAGAAGAGAATTTTTCACAAAAGTATAGAAATTAAAGATAAACATTCTCACTTTTTACATCATTTTCATGCATATCATCACAAAATATAATATTCCCATATTCTATAAGCGGTTCTTTTTTCACTATATCTAGAGTTTCCCTTTTTAAGAGTATGTCTTGTGGTTCTTCATCTCCAAGCCATTCTTTGTTTTCCTCATTAGTAATATGACTTCCATCTTCTTCTTCTTTGATGATGATATCACAAGTCTCAACTTTTATTTCAGTGTTCAATGTCAACCTATCTGAAACAGAGCTTTCTCCCAGAGGATCAATACTATCTTGCTGGTCAGAGTCCAGGTTTCTTTTGTCTTTATTCTTAATTGATAATTTTTTTTCATTACTTTTTCTTTTCAGAACTTTGTTACAACATCCATCACATGCGTATGTCTTTTCGTTATCGTCAGCTGCAGAAATGATTTCTCTGGTGCATTTCTTTTCAAGAAAAGACTTTTGGCATATGCCACACAAACGAACACGACATATTTTTCCTTTACAAGTTGTACTATGTCGTTTCAGTGTTTCTTTTCGACTGAAAGACCTCTGGCAAATGTTACAAACATGTGGTCTCTCTCCACTGTGAATAAATGTGTGTTTCTTCAAATGTCCACTTTCAGAAAAAGCTCTACTACAAATATTGCATACAAAAGGTTTGACCCCAGTGTGTTTGAGGCAATGCCTTTTCAGAGATTCTCTCCTGTTGAAGGACTTTTTACATGTGTTACACACAAATGGTCTTTCATCACTGTGAGTGAGAGAGTGTCTTTTCAAATCTTGCTTCAAGCAGAAAGACTTACCACATACATTGCACACATGCGCCTTCTCACCACGATGAAATAATAAATGTGACTTTAAAGTACCAATAACATTAAAGGTTTTATAGCATATAGTACATAAATACGGCTTTTCATCATTGTGAACCGCATAGTGTTTCCTTAAATTATACTTGTTCGCAAAACTTTCATTACACAAAATACAAACATAGGAATTTTCTTTAGCGTGCATAGTGAAATGATGTTGCAAATCAACTTTGCTGTTGAATGTTTCATTACAAATGCTACACTCATGAGATTCATCCTTGCTAAGTATATCCATTTCTAATCCTACCTAGTAATATGGACAATTCTTAAAATAGTAATCAAACAATATTTTACAGTTGCTATTGTTTCAGAAGTTAGACCTGATTACTAATAATCTTTTTGACTTCAAACATATATTTTAAAATCAAATACCTATCACAATTTCCAAGTTTATTTTTGCTACTTTAAGACTGCTTTAAACAAAATTATAATACTGCTGGATTAGCACCATTCTAAACCACCATTTTTAAGTACTTCAATGAAGTGTCACTGCAAGCTATATAAAAATACAGACTTATTTTAAATGCGATAATGACGAATCACATAGTGTCCATTTCCATTGGAATTTAATATCTCCATCACATGTCATACAGTTTGTATTCACCAGAAATCAGAACACTTTGCCAAAAAATACAACTCCAAAACTTGGGTCATCATCATGACACCTGCAAAAGACAAAATCAACATTTCTGTATTGTCAGTAATTAGCTGGCTTAAACATAAAAAACTCAAGATGCTAGAACAAAGAGACTTTGTAACTCATATGTCAGGTTTGCAATAGTCAGCCATGAATATTTCCTGTAAAACAAGAATTTCACATTACTAACTCTAAAAAGTGGCCAAAAAAAAAAAATTCTAAATAGTACCATAGTTTTCGTAAATTAATACAATATTTTACATTTTGGTTAGGACAAAAATGTCAAAAACTGCTTAAGAAATAATGAAAGACAATGAAAAAACTTACAACAATACCTAGAAAGATAAATACTTGATAAAAAGTTAAGTTATGAAAAGGTATGTTGACTGAGTGTGAATGTCAACTGCTTTACTTAAATGAAAAAACTTACAACAAAGAGTAAAGAACCTAGAAATATAAATACAGTACTTGATAAAAAGTTAAGTTATGAAAAGGCATGTTGACTGAGTGTGAATGTCAACTGCTTTACTTAAATGAAAATACAGCAAGCTACATAAAACTCATCCAATTTGTAAAGCAGCAGAATGTAGCTATACACATCCTAGAGAAGACATTCGGAAAGTTGTCATACAACAAATATCAAATTTGAAAATGTGCTCTCTTTAGATTGAGGCATATCATCAAAGAAGAAGCCTCCAAATCTATATATGATACAGTAAAAGGAGAGGCAATAATAAGCAATTTATGCTAGTTCAAACCAAACCAGCCCCTTTCTCCAGCAATGGTACCAGCTGTGGATATGAGATATAAATAAAGACAGGCACAGAGATATATGATGTATTACAATATACCATTCCTTATGTAACCATATCTTATACCACATATTTCCATATTTATTATGTAATATGCATTCATGTCACATTCAATTATACACCTTGTTCCTTTTTTCCGCATTTTATTTAACCGCGAAATTGCAATAACGCCCCAAAATTAAATAATAAAAAAATACGAAATTCGTAAATAACGCCCATGCAAAAAAATTTGAAAAAAAAATTTCATTTTCGTAAACACTCGACCGCCTCGGATGCACTTTTCCGCCATCCTCCTCCTCTTCTACCGCCTAATGCGATTGGATATTATGAAGAAAATTGAAACATATTTTCAATATAATATCATCAGGGAAATAGCGTGTGAGGGTGTATCAGCTGATATGGAAGTAGCAAAACGTTTGCCGATAGTGGTTCGTTCTCCCGCATCCTACTCCTCTTCTACCACTTAATGCGATCAGATATTATGAAGAAAATTGAAAAAAGCATTAAGAACAAACAGCAAACATATTTTCAATATAATATCGTCAGGGAAATAGCATGTGTGGGTGCATAAGCTGATAGGGAAGTAGCAAAACTTTTTTTTGTTTGCCGATAGATGTTCGTTCTCCCGAATCCTACTCCTCTTCTACCGCTTAATGCGATAGGATATTATGAAGAAAATTGAAAAAAAGCATTAAGAACAAACAGCAAACATATTTTCAATATAATACCATCAGGGAAAGCATGTGAGGGTGGATCAGCTGATACGGAAGTATGACAAAACGTATGCATCCTCGTCTTCACCGCTACCATCAGTGTTGCCAGAATAAATGAATGAGAGAAATGATAAATATAAAGAATATACATGTAAGCTGGTAAATTATTTCAAGTATCTTAAAGATGAAGTACAATTTTATTTAAATTACAGTATGTACTACCATCTTGTAATTAATATATATCTTAAAATGTACTATACATTTGAAAATAAAAACATCTGCTTTATCTGGCAACCCTGGCCACCATGTACATCCCAGTGTAAGCGTAAGCCTGTTGCCAACTGCATAAAAAGAGTGCATTAATTTGTTTACTGTACAGTAAATCTGCATATCTTTTATACTGACACTATTTGCATGTTAATATAAATAACTACAGGTCTTTCTGCTTTGTTATGTACTTATAAAATATGTTTTACTTATCTCTCTGGTATAGTGTGTCTGGCCACCATGTACGTTTCAGTGTAAGCCTAAACCTGTTGCCAACGGCATAATAGAGTGCATTAATTTGTTTACTGTACAGTAAATCTGCATATCTTTTATACTGTACACTATTTGCATGTTAATATAAATAACTACAGGTCTTTGTGCTTTGCTATGTACTTATAAAATATGTTTTCCTTATCTTATATCTTTGGTATAGTGTGTCTGGCCACCATGCACGTCCCAGTGTAAGCCTAAGCCTGTTGCCAACGGCATAATAGAGTGCATTAATTTGATTACTGTACGGTAAATCTGTATATCTTTTATACTGTACACTATTTGCATGTTAATACAAATAACTACAGGTCTTTCTGCTTTGTTATGTACTTATAAATTATGTTTTACTTATATCCTTGGTATAGTGTGTCTATGGACCATTGTGGAACGAGCTATGCCCTTTATCATTGCTTTCTATGCAAAATGACTCGTTTTTTCACGCGATTTTCCATTTACCCATGTCTTCTGAGAACCTAACTCCGCGTTATTCTGAGAACTAGGTGTACATCTCTCTCTTTATTACATCAGCTATAGCCTATTCATTCAGACTTTACCCTGGGCACTGGAGAAGGGAGAGAAGGTCATTCCTACCTTATTTTCTCCACTGCTACTTAATAATAATTATTCCCGACTGGTTTGAGCTGTTGCAGGAAGGTGACTGAAAAATAATGACCCATAATAAGCTTACAAATAGAGTTCACTAGGATATATTTTTTTTATTTTAAAAAAGGATGATGTATCTGCCATGGTAGGGAAGCAAAAAAAAATCCGATTTGAATGGTTCAAAGGACTTGAGAAGTCAGAGTAGCTCAGCGTTGATTGGTTGTAGACAATGACATCATAATTATTGTCTGTTCTTGTAACTGATGCCTCCGTCTTCCAATATACTCTTCTGTATGTTAGACATTACTTACGGAAACCATTTGTAAGTTTATTATGGTTCATTATTCTTCAGTCATCTTCCTGCTACAGCTCAAACCAGTCGGGACTAATTATTGTAAAGTAAGAGTGGAGAAAATAAGGTAGGAATGAAAATTTCTCCCTTCTCCACTGCCCAGGGCAAAGTCTGAATGAACAGGCTGTAGTATTTACATTTCACAACATCGATGCAAGATGCAGCAACAATATTACTGCCTAGCCTCTCATATCAAGCTTGTGTAGAGTAGTTGAGTTGAGCTTGTCCACTAGAGACAACCAGGTATTTGCTGTTCACTCTTTCTGCATATATTTGTAACTTATATTTATAGAACCTCTGTGAGAAAGAAGGTGTTTCCTTCCAGATATACGATTAGTGCTTTCTACACTAAGATCGAGACATACATGGCACAGAGAGTAACTTCTCAGTAGGTTCTAAGTTATATTACATGTAAGCTCGAGCCGGTGGCCATCTTCATGTCATTGATCAACACCACCCCTGCATCCATCATGTTTATCAAGAAACCATTGGATTTGTGCTACAGCAGTGATAGTGTTGTGCAGTGTTGTATGCAGTGCATGTTAAAGTGTTGCCAGTGTATATATATGGTTTTTCCCCAGGAATAACTGCACTTAAATGGTCCAGCTCGCTCTGCAGAGCAACGTATCTCTGCTTGCATCAAACATTCCAGGTACACTGAGCTGGTCTCCCGCTGGGCAACTCGCTGCCACCATGCATGCGCTCACACACACACACACACACACACTCCACTACTGCTGGAAACTTACATAAATTCTCCTATTCCTATTTTTCAAAGAAGAGTAATATCACTTTTTTGTTTTTTGCTGCTCTGAACATCCAAGAGTGATAAAGACCATCATGAAAGGTTATCCTCCTTCTGCTGAGTGTGAGGACACCCAACATGACCAGGTGTACTTGGAAAGCGACCAAGCTTAGGCCGTGGCCCACACTGGGCCACTCAAGAGAGCCCTCGACTTCCCACTCTGATTCCACATTACACCCATCCCACTGGAGCTTCTGCTGCTGCATTCCTGCACTTAATTAAATCCTTTGAGGAGTCCAAACACTTTGATGCAACTCGCAGATGGGAAGAAGGGGAAGCTAGAAGACTGGAGGAGGACAACATAAGGAGACATGAAGAAGAGGCTAGACATCATTAGTTGGAAGCTAGGAGGATAGAAGACAAAGCTAGACGAAGGGAAAATAATTAATGTTTTCATGACCCTTATTCAGCTATTGTCGGCACCCAAGATACCTGTACCAACGGGACCACATGTCACAGCTGCACCTGCAGTCTCTCCTACCTCTACACCTACATATACAGCTCCTATGATATCTACAGCTACATCTACAACTCCTATGATTCCTACAGCTACATCTAAAGCTCCTACAATTTCTACAGCTACATCTACAGACTCCACAATTTCTGCACCTGCATCTAGAGTTCCAACGACTTCTACAACATCACCTACAGTTCCCATTTCTCAGGAGCCATTGGCAGAGAGCTCCTCAACAATACAAGCTGATGTTATTGTGACAGAGTGTTTGGCTAAAAGCCACCAGAGGTCATAGTAGATGCCTTATTAGTTATTTAGTTAACTTTTAATTGTCTTTTCTTTTCTTACTAAAAAATCACACTCCTTGCATTTTGCAGATTATGAATATTTGTAATTTATATTACAATATACACCTTGTTCTTGTAATAACGCGGAGATAAGTTCTCAGAAGTGACGGGTAAATGGAAAATCATGTAAAAAAATTTGTCATTTTCCATAGGAAACACTGATAATGGGCATAGCTCGTTCCACAACCGTCCATAGGCACACTATACCAAAGATATAAGATAAGTAAAACATATTTTATAAGTACATAACAAAGCAGAAAGACCTGTAGTTAATTATATTAACATGACAATAGTGCATAGTATAAAAGATATACAGATTTACTGTACAGTAAACAAATTAATGCACTTTATTATGCGGTGGGCAACAGGCATACACTGGGACATGCATGGTGGCGTTGAGCACGAGGATGCAAACGTATTGCCTCCTCCTTATCAGCTGATGCACCCTCGCACGCTATTTCCCTGACGATATTATATCGAAAGTTTGTTTGCTGTTTGTTGTTAATGCTTTTATTCCATTATCATCATAATATCCGATCGCATTAAGCGGTGGAAGAGGAGGAAGATGCGGGAGAACGAACCTCTATCGGCAAACGTTTTGCCGCTTCCGTATCAGCTGATGCTTATCACTATTCAGGCACAATATCTTACTCATAAAATATTTTCAAGATTATAGTACATATTACATATTAATATTCCTTGGGTCTAAACATTATTCTATCTTCTTTACATATCGACCGTGCTGCACGAAATCTAAACGTAAACAAAGTCAGCTGAGAGAAAAAGAAAACTATACAATTCATTACAAAGAAAAAGTATATCGGGGAAACTTAAATGAAATATATATATTCTCTACACGCTATATCCCTGATGATATTACAGTGATACTTTGCTCTATCGCGTTTCTTGCCTCGCGAATTCACTGTACCGCGAATTTTTAGGGGCAATTTTTTTTTTTTTTTTTTGGTATATGCAAAAATATTAAAATAAAAAAATAAAATCTTTCAGTATTTTCAATTCTTTTATTGAAAAAAAAAATTTCATTATTTAATTGATAAAAAAAAAATTCATCTCCCAGCCTACGAATAAAAAAAAAAAATAGTAAAAAACATAAATTTAGATATATAACTCAGAGTATTGCATCCTGTGAAATAGTGTCCGATAGTGCACAATGTATTGGGGTCGCACCTACATGAGCTAGCATATATATTAAAATTTCCAGTAGTTTCATGATTTTATTGATAAAAAAAACGTCTTTCTTAGCCTAGGAATATTAAAAATTTTTAAAAATAGTAAAAAACATAAATACTAACAGTATTGCACCATGTAAAATATAATACCGGTATCAGCGTTTCGGAAAACGAAAAGGGTCGAACCTACGTGACATAGTACATATTGAAATTTTCATAATTTTATTGATAAAACAAGTATTTCCTAGCCTAAGAGTAATAAAACAGTAAAAAATAGTAAAAAACATAAATTTAGATATATAACTCACAGTATTGCATCATGTGAAATACTGTCCGATAGCGTACAATGTATTGGGGTCGCACCTACGTGAGCTAGCATATACATTAAAATTTCCAGTAGTTTCATGATTTTATTGATAAAAAAAACGTCTTTCTTAGCCTAAGAATAATAAAACAGTAAATAATTGCAAAAAACATAAATACTAACAGTATTGCACCATGCAAAATACGATACCGGTATCAGCGTTTCGGACAAAGGCTTGCACCTACGTGATAGTTCATGGAATGCTATTGGCTGAAAGAGTGAGAGATCTGAATCATGGGGTCTGATTGGCTTTTTCATTGAAGTTTGGTTCTCCCACCATCTTACATTGTCTCGCCTCACTCGTTCAGTCTAACTCACGTGTGCGCCGTTCACATTGTGCTTATTAATACGTTGTGCTTGTGATTTATTTTCTTCACTTTTTCAACCTCTGCAATGCCTCCCAAGCATCCTTCATGTTCTAAGGCTTCTGGTAGTGAGCCTAAGCAGCAAAGGAAGATGTTAACCATAACAGATAAGGTGAAACTTTTAGATATGTCGGCCGCTATTTTGGCCTCAATGAATAACAGCCGTAAAGCTGTTATTGGCTGCGGAATAATTTCCTCTGGCGTCTTCATTCACGGTAAGTTTACCTATCACGTATATATAAATTTACGTTGCATGCTGTTATTTATAAAGCAAAGGTGGTTTTTTAACAGTGCAGGGAGGGTTTATACAGTAAACGTAAAAATAATTGTAATATACCTATGTACATGAGTATGTCATATAAATTTACGCTTGCCTGCTGTTATTTATGAAGTAAAGGGTGGTTTGTTAACAGTACAGGGAGGATTTATACAGTTTATACTGTGCAAACATAAAAATAAATTAATATATCTATGTACATACAGGGTGATCCTACTCCGCGAAATTCCTGTCTCGCGCCGGGTCCCGGAACCGAACCTTCGCAATAATTGAAGGAACACTGTATATCGAGAATTTGTTTGCTGTTTGTTTTTATTGGTTCTTTCAATTTTCTTCATAATATTCGATTGCATTAAGTGGTAGAAGAGGAGGAGGATGTAGGAGAACGAACCTTTATCGGCAAAAGTTTGGCCACTTCTGTATCAGCTGATGCACCCTCGCACGCTAATTTCCCTGACGATATTATATCGAAAATTTGTTTATTTGATCTTAATGCTTTTTATTCATTATCTTCATAACATCCGAGCGCATTAAGTGGCAGAAGAGAAGGAGGATGGCGGAAAAGTACCTCCGAGGCGATCGATTTTTTACTAAAATTAATTTTTTTTTTAATTTTTTTGCATGAGCATTATTTGCGAATTTCGTATTTTTTTACTATTATTTTTTAAGGGCTTTATTGCAATTTCGCAGAAGAAAAAAAAACTCGGAAAAAGCAAACAAGGTATATAGCTAATTTTATATATATCTTGTTTAATATTCTTGTACGTGTAGAAAGCATGATCCCAATATAAAAATCTCCCTCCTTATTTCTCTGTTATCTGCTTTTCTCTCATGTGCGATGCCGTAATCCTAGCGAGTCTGTTTGATACATTGTTTATGCAATTTTCTTGTTATAAAATTGCTCTTCCTGATAAATTTTGCTATATTATAAAATTTCTCATGCTGAGAAATTTTATTATAAATTTGACTTTGCTGA
Source organism: Halocaridina rubra (assembly GCA_037179515.1). Taxonomy (NCBI): domain Eukaryota; kingdom Metazoa; phylum Arthropoda; class Malacostraca; order Decapoda; family Atyidae; genus Halocaridina; species Halocaridina rubra. The sequence continues at coordinate 58,162 of JAXCGZ010022957.1, forward strand.
TATGTCATTAGCCTGTCTGGATACATTTCAGTAGCTTCTTTACTATTTGAATATCAAAATTCTCTCTCCTGCAACGCATAGAACACTCTGCAAATATCGACCAGTAAACTATTTTGCCAATACTTATTTCTCGTTTCTTTTGTTTGCTTCTGCCTGTTGCACCTAAAATACTGTCTCTCCCTCAAATCTCTGCCATAATTGCCTGCCAGGGACCATCACTATAGTAAAAAAAAAGCATTGGGAGACGAATTACTGCTCTGAATAAAACCTACAGGCTGGCCGAATGATGACGTCACAAGGAGGGAAGCTTGATCACTCTCAATTGGCAACCAAACATCACAGAGGCACGTTCTTGCCTCAGCAGTCAGGCTTACACCAAACTTCTTTGTAGGAGCGTATTCACAGGAATTCGTCAGGCACAGACAAGGTGAGAGAAAATGTATGGTAAAGCTCATTGGTCAAGCAAATTTGGAATTCGAGAAACTTGTTAAATCAGTTACTGGTCATATCCTAAGTAATTTTTCTTAGTTCCATTCCCATGCAAATGCACTTTTGTAGAGTACCTACTGGAATGTCATTTGCCAAATTTAATTCTTTGACCTGGAAATTACCGCTGATATACACTGATTAATATCTTTCATTGCGGGTGCCCAGGAAAAATTTCGCACTCAGAAGATTGCTCATTACCACGTAAAAATCTATCCCTTCTGCTAACGAATTCATATTTCATTTTACCCGTTTTCTATCATAGTAAATAAAGTGTTTTATGTCAATACTCATAAATAAAGTGCTTTACGCTATAAATTGCAAATAATTCATAATTTAAATAAAGTTATTTTGCCCTGTTGGCATTGCAAATGTTTCTTGCTAAACAAGTTAATGAATACAACTGTATTTATCTTGCTGGTTCTTCATTTATTGGGAATAAAGTGTTTTGAGTTATAAGCTGCAAATCATTCATAAGTAATTTTGCCCTATTGGCATTGCAAATGTTTCTTGTTAATCACAACTTAATGAATACATGCTGTATATGTCTCACTGATTTTTCATATACTGTGAATAAGTTATTTTACGCTACCACCTGCAAATAATTAATGATATTATATGCTCTTAAGGTTGTGTAAATATTTCTGATTAGCTGTGATTAACTAATATATTTTCATCAGTAGAATAATATTGCAAACTCATTATTTGTGTGCTCATGCCTTCAGTTTTCCAATTATTAACGGTGTATTGTTTCTGTTTCTGCATTTGCAGTGTCCTCTATTTCACTCTGCCTGTGTGACAGAGGTGATCGTCAAGTTGAGGCCAAAGTTTTGGCATCCGTCTGTGGTGACAGGAATCAAAATCGTGCTCACCACCCCCGGGATTCAAGGCTGCATTCCATATATTTAAATTTTTAAATCTAATCCAGCTTTCCAAAACTAATTAAATTTTTTTTAATGTGTCCTTGCATTTCCAAAATTAAAAGAGAGTTAAATTCTGAGTTTCATTTAACCGAGTAATGGTATGAGGGTGTGCAAATAAAAATTAGACTTGGATGTATGTGAACTCCTAACCGAGTTCAGAAACTGAGTCCCCTTAGTAAAACAGAAACTTACCAACATCTTTCCAACAGTTATATATCAGGATTTTCGTGAGTGGCATCAAGGTTGGAAATATTTCTCCATAATGGTTGACTTTCAGATGCCGAAAAAAAAAACAATTAATCCAAATACAGAATGTACGTGTCTCTAGACGAACAAAGGTGACTAGAACACAATTTTTGGAATCGCCCCAGATACAGATTTAACGGTAAATGAAGTTCTAGATCACGTAGTCATACAGCAAAGGCCTACGTAATAAGGTTTTACATAGGCGTAAAGTCCTGTGTAGCAAGCTGACAGTGAGCCTTTCTCTGACTTTTACGTAAGACTGAAGAATTTGGCTAAGGAAGTAGACCTATGTTCAGGTGACCCACTAACCTGTCCTGACACTCAGTTATAAATAACAGTATTATTGGGCTTAAGGGATTAGAAACTGATTAAGCACCTAATTTCTATGGACACATGGGCATCATTACAGGATGTAGTGAACTGCTGCTGTTCATAAAGGCTACCTGAAGTACAGCCTACGCCATCCACTCTTCACCAAGTCAGCTGTGCACTCTCTCCTTCTACAAAAGGAATAAATGTCAGATGAAGAAGGATACTTCACATCGTACTACAGCATCAGGACATTATGAGAAGCCTCCACCTTCCCAACCCACTACAGTTACAAATGGATCCTGCCAGATATGTCATGTCAGTATGGCCCGGGGAAGTGCCTCGCTGCTGCGGGCACCTGTCACAATTACAGCAGGCAGGGTCATTGGGCCAACACCGCCAAGCGCCCGATGCCCAGTAACACTTTTGTAGCAAGACAGGACACTATGACAAGTGCTGACGAACAAGGATGAAGGACAATGGTCAAGGTGGTTTTTCTAGCAAGTGTAAAGCCTCTGCCTCTGCTCGATGATCCCAGGCAAGGAAGAATGGCAACTGTCATCATGTTGGATCAGCTCCTTCCTCCGATAACAAGACTCCCAAGCCGTTATGTGTCCGTCTGATATATGGCAAAACTACATCATGACTCCAGATGCTTCCTGACACAGGTGCAGACATCACCATTACAGGGTAACGGAACATTGACCTTCTCAGCATTTCTTGCAGTAGCTTGCAGCCTCCATCTTCAATGACAATGCTTACTGCAGATGGTTCCGATATGACACCCACCCTAGGTTCTTTCCAGACTACACTCCACCTCAGTACAAGGTATTGTACTGCCAAAATACAAGTCCATGAGGAAGTTTAAACCCCACTCCTCTCGTATGCTCATTGCCGGGAGTTGGCGATAATCTCGCCCGACTTCCCAAAACCAATTTTGGAGGTGAAACATGTCAACAGGTGTTCTCAATTGCCCCTCTCTGCTATTACATCCCCTTCAGTTCCAAAAGATAATTTTTTTCAGGAATTTAAGGACATGCTAGTCTCTAAGGCAGATCTAAAACGGTCCCAATGAAGCCAATGGTGGGCCAGCCCATGAGAATCCACCTGAAGGATGACGTTATACCATTCGCCATCCATACAGAGCAAAGTTAAAGAGGATCTTGATTCTATGGTACAACAGGGCATCATCAAGCCAGTTGGTAATGACCCATCAGAATGGTGCCACCCTCTCATTGTCGCCTCAAAGGATCGAAGTGTACATATTACGGTTGACCTTACACACCTCAACCATCAGGTGTCATGGAAAATTCACGCTTCTCCAATGCTCTACGCAGCTGTCCACAGTGTTACCCCATCAGCATGTTAATTTACCACAGCGGATGCCTTATGGGGGTACTGGCAAATGGAACTCACCGAAGAAGATGAACACCTCACCACTTTCATCACCCCATATGGACGTTTCAAACACTGCATAGAGAATTGTATAGAAAATTGTGTTAATGCTGTTGACAATATCTCATACAATGAAGATTTCTTCACACATCTACAAAGGATACACCAGATGCTCTCTAAGTGTTACAAGTATGGGATCACCCTCAATGCAGAAAAGTTTGTGGTTGCTGTACCTAGAGTGAGCGTCTGTGGATACAACCTCTCATAAGATGGCATTTCCGCAGATGAGGACAAGGTCAGTGCCATTCGTGACTTCCCTTCATCCGCCAACCTGACTGATCTTCATTCATTCATGGGCCTATTGAACCAGTTGGCCAAGTTCACCCCAGACATTGCCTCTGCCGCCCAACCTCTACACCCCTTGATAAGCCCCAAGAAAACATTTATATGGATCGTGGATCACGATGAGGCATTCCGTCAGGTCAAGACAGCACTCCCCCGAGCACCAGTCCTTGCACCTTTTGACCTGGCCTTACCAGTTGTTCTACAATATGACGCCTCCGGTCTCTACAGAATTGGTTACGCGATTTTGCAAGATCATGACCAAGGCCGGATACAACTCGTTCAGTGTGGCTCTCATTTCCTTGCTGATGCTGAGACCCACTACACCACCACTGAACTGGAGTTGCTTGCCACTGTCTGGACAGTATCTAAGAGTAGACTGTATTTCACCTGCCTTCAAAATTTCACGCTGATGAAGGACCATCAACCACTGGTTCTGATCCTAAACCATTACACCTTGGATGCAGTTGTGGGGAGGTTGTTGTTAAGTTTCTGTTTTATTAAGGGGACTCTAGGTACTAAACTTGGTTAAGAGCTCACAAACAGACAGGACAGATCCTCATACCACTACTTGGTTACATGAAACTCAGAATTCAACTTTCTTTTAATTTTGGAAATGTAACGACACATTACATTGGCACCCGCAATGAAAGAAATTTCTTATCAATGTATATCGGCAGTAATTTCCGGGTCAAGGAATTGAATTTGGCAAATGAGATTCCCGTTATGTAATCTGCAAAAGTTCGTTTTGTATGGGAATGGGACTGGGGAAAATTTCTTACGATTTGACCTGTAGCGAATTTAACCAGTTTCTCGAATTCCACTTTTGCTTTACCAAACACTATCTCTCACCTTGTTTGTGCCAGATGAATTCCTGTGAAGATGCCAAGTAAAAAAGGTTCAAAGTAAGTGGGACTGATGAGACAAGATCTAGCCTTTGGGAAGTTTGGCCGTCAAATGAGAGTGATAAAGCATCCCTCTTGGTGATGTCATCATTCGGCCCCCTGTAGGATGTATATTTAGAGCAGTATTTCATTCATATAAAATTCGAGGGCCTACTGTAATGGTGGTCCCTAACAGGCAATTGTGGCAGAGATGCAAGGGAGAGAAGTATTTTAGGTGCAACAAGTGGAAGCAAACAAAAGAAACGAGAAATATTTATGGGCAAAATAGGTTACTGGCGAACAATCTTCAGAACGTTCTATGCATTGCAGGAGACGGAATTTTAAATATTCAAATAGTAAAGAAGCTACTAAAATGTATCTAGACAGGCTAATGACATATCAGCAGAATCAAATTTATAACAAAATTATTAGCAAGAGCAACTTTTATAATACAAAAAAAATTCATCAGCAAAAGCAATTTTATAAAAAGAAAACTGTGTAAACAACCTATCTAACACTCGCTCATGAGAAAAAAAGAAAGAGCAGAAAACAGAAATAGGAGGAAGATTTTATATTGGGATCATACTTTCAAAACGTACAAGAATATTTAACAAGATATAATTAAAATTACTGATCTACAGAACAATAAATTGCAAATAAACATAATCTGCAAAGTGCAGGGAGTGAGATTTCTTTAGTAAGAAAAGACTACAGCCTCTGGTGACTTTGAGTGAAACACTGTCACAACGATTGAGAATGCCCGCCTCCAACACCTCAAGGAGAAGCTCCCGCCCTACTTATTCACACCTGTATGGCATGCTAGGAAACAGCTCTGCATTCCTGATTCCTTATCACGAGCCCCAGTTAGCTGTCCCACGCCAGAGGAGGAGGTATATTCTTCCAATGCTGTGACACACCTCAGGGCCATCATCACTCTCAACATCAGGTCCTAAGAAGATCCTTCACATCGCGATGCCAATAGGACCTTACAGGATCTCCGCACCACTGCATGCATGGGCCTGTCGTACACCAGTCTGATTGAAGCCGTGACTTCAGGATTTCCTTCTTATCAGTATGATTTATCCGCTGCCATCCTTCCATACTGGACAATACAAGAGAGCCTCTATGCAGATGGGGAGCTTGTCTTGTATGGGGAAAGGATCGTGGTTCCTGCTCGCCTTTGCCACCTCACCCTCGCTCGCCTGCATGACAGCCACAGATGTGTGGAAGCCACGAAGCGTCAGGTAAGACATACCGTTTTCTGGCCTGGCATCAATTCTGACATTATGAACACTGTCAGTGCCTGCGAACCATGTCAGATGCTGCAGCCCAGCAAACTACAGGAGCCCCTCCTTGCGATGACAAACCCACTCAACCTTTCGAGTCAGTCTCTGCAGATTTCTTCAGTGTCGCGGGGAAATCCTTCCTCGTCATCACTGACCAATTCTCAGGGTGGCCTGTTGTCACTCAATGTGGAATGGGTACCACTGCTTCACACACCATACGTATATTCTGCAGGTATTTCCTGGAAGGAAGTGCCTCTCTCCACCTAATGACTGATGGCGTCCCCAGTTTAAAAGTACTGACTTCTGAAAGTTCATGGAGTGATGGGGCATCCACCATGCAGTATCCTCTCCACATTACCCCCAGTCTAATGGCCAAGTTGAAGCTGCCATGAAATCAGTCACGAGTCTCATCCTCGAGACAGCATCCTATAGTGACATCGACAGGGGTTTACTGGAAATTCGCAACACCCCCAACTTCACAGGAAGCTCCTTGGTACAGATGCTATACGGTCACCTACTTTGCTCGTGTGTCCCTGCCCATCCCGAGTCCCTCTGTAAGGAGTGGCAGGCCAGAACAGAGGATTGGGATTGCTGAGCTGACCAGGTGAAGGTTCAGTACAATCAGCATCCTTCCCAATGTTGGACTACTTCAAGACCAGACAACTCAATGCTGGGACAAGGTTGGGGTTGTCATGGGGTGCGGCAGGACCTGGGATTATGAGGTTCCCTTTCCTAGTGGTTAAGTCTGGTGGCAAATTAGACATTTCCTTCGTCAAGTGCCTTTGCCTAGTGTGGACCCCCTCCCCCATATCCCTGTGGCCCCTTGCTCAGACAAGAAAATTATATCCTCTTTAGCTGATCCCCCCACGGTTCTCAAAGGTTCCTGGAAAAAGCCACTCGAGATGGCACTACGAGTGTTAGGAGGGAGAGAGGTGTGGATATGTGAGATAAATACAGACAGACACTGATATATAATGTATTACAATATACCATTCCTTATATTATGTAAACATTTCTTATACCATATATTTACCATATTTATTATGTACTATGCATTCATATCTCACATTTAATTACCTATGTTTATCTTTTACTGACGTACATCAGCTAGTATTTACATTTCACAATGTTGATGCAAGATGCGGCAATGATATAAATGCCTATCCTCTCGTATCAAGCTGGCACAGAGTAGTTGAGTTGAGCTCGTCCACTAGAGACAACCAGCTGTTTGCTGTTATCCCTTCCTGTATATATTTGTAACTTTTAGTAATAAAACCTCAATGAAGAAGGTGTTTCCTTCCATACCTACAATTAGCATATTTTGGACCAAAATCGATACATACACTAGTAGCACACCTATTCCCTCTAACACAGCTAGCAATTGCTGGTTTAAGAAACTTAATCACCAACTATAACTATAAAGTGTAAAAATATCTGATAAACTGCATCTGATGATTGCAAAACAGCAACAGCCTTCACTCTGCTGCTGAAATATATAAATCAATCAATGACATTGAACATAGGACAGCAAAAACTTTCAACATCAATGAAACAGCATAATATACTGTACTGAAAGATAATGCCTGGGTGGGTATTCTTTTAGAGCATAGGAGAATTTCATAGGATATCTGCCTGCTTCTTGATATGCGGTAAGACTGCAAGACAGATGAGCAAAAATGGCATTACCTACAAGGTAGCTAATCACTATGCTCAAGAGAACTTCATCAAAATCCTGATTTTGGTCTACTGGAAGCACAACCACATGGTGCATGGAAAAAATCCCCCCAGCATATTCAAGAAATGGCTTGAGTATTCATGCCTTACTGAAGCCAAGCCTTTTCTTCCCATATGAATGCTATGCAAATTTCTCTTTATGCACAATGCTCCAGAACATCTATAAACCCTTTTTTTCTTTTGTGAATGTTGTATACTGCTTAAACTGTATCTGCTTGTTGACAAAATACATTTGAAGTAGCCACTCTTCAAAGTGTAATCCTAGCACTCAAGGAACTTTGAACGAAGTGCAATGAATCACAACTTGATGGGATTGGAGGGGTTTGAAGTGGAAGAGGGTCAATAGAAGCTGACAAAAAGAATTTTGAAAGCAATTGATCTGCAGCATAAATACATGACTATATCCTGGTGTAACCAGAATATAGTCAAAGACTTCTGCAGAACCACATGTATATATACAAACAAACAAACAAACAAACAAACTTTATTTCCATTTCATTATACAATGGGTATTCGTCAGCCGGGGCAAGCCCCAACCCCCTACTGTGGTGTCCAACCACAGCAGTTCCTGACAGTAAACAACTTAAACTCTCGGTCTTGGACGGGAACCGATCTTTCGACCTCGTGAATGCGAAGCCAGAGCGTTACCACTGTACTAGCCAGTATTCATATACAGTATATATATATATATATACATACAAATTAATAAAGAGAATATAAAGATTATTTCAGACTAGGACATAAGGGTAATAATAGACAGCAAATTAAGTTTCTCAAGTCATATAGCAGAGAAATTAAATCAATATTCTTGTGGGTCTTACTAAAAGATAATTTGTGAATTTGAATGAGAAAATGTTAAGAGCACTCTACACAACTTTTGTGGCCTCGTCTAGAATTCATAAATCAGTTGTGGCACTTATTTTTATCAAAAGCTACCAAACCAATAGGAAATATTTAGCGATGGGCCAATAAGTATACATTTTTGAAAAGATTTACCTTAGGAAGATTAGCTATGAAAACCAAACGGCCTATTGCCCTACACTAGGGTATAGATGTAACTGGAAAGACCTAACAGAAGAACGAAATATCGTATCAGGGCCATAGTGGGAGTATCTACATATATCTTTGAGATACGAGAAAAAAACTACAATGTTACAAGATAAAAAACTGCTTAAATGTGAGCCACATTAAAAATACATAAGAACTGCTCTTATTATAGGGTTTTAGATATATGGTGTGGGCTATCCATTGCAGTTGTAAGATAAAAATTTAAGGAGAAATCTGAGAGGAATTTAGACTTGGGTTGGGAGATCACAAACTACATTTGGTTAAAATTCGTTTTATGCACCCCTTCCATAGTATACCTTAGAAATCAGCATTACCAACACTTCCTGATATGTAGCGTGTTATTTGATAAACACCTACATTCACACGGCTTCATATCTGAGTCAAGTTAGGTTAGGTTAGATAATTTATAGACACACCACTATCAGCCCTAACACAAACAATTGTGATTTCCGGCATATACAATTATCAGAATAATTCATAAAACTTCAAAATTTAGCTGAAAAAAATTGGGCAATTTTTTACAATTGCACCCGTCTCAAATTAAAGGTGATAATAATATTTGTCATATGGTTTTTGAAATATTATGAATGAATATAACCATGAAAAATATATGTTAACCTAATATAACCTATACTAACCTGAAAAAATGATTTACATCAGTTTTCAAGGTTCCATGCATTAATATATATATATATATATATATATATATATATATATATATATATATATATATATATATATATATATATATATATATATATATATATATATATATATATAATGTCGTGAATTACAATTTATTTGGTTAGGTTAGAATATATTTTTAGATGGTTTCTGAGGTCATATTCATTCAAGGCACTTCAGCAACCAACAGAGAAATATAGTCTTTACCTCCAACTGAAAAAGGGTGCAAATGTAAAAATTTACCAAAAATAGATAAGTACAAAATAAAGGTTGCATAAAACGAATCTTAACCTTAAATTTTGGTAAATATTTCCTTTCACACCCCTGAGTGAAATATACATAGAAAACATTGAAAAAATATTAAAAGAGCAAATAAACATAATTACTTCTCTTATCAACTCGCTTCTTTAAGGGGGTGATCTAATTTATCCCATCGAACCAAACCTTACCGAATAGATCTTACCGAACAGAGATAAATGGAACTAGGGAGTTAAAACTCATGAGCGCTCCGGCTCAAATTTTGTGTGATAAACTTGTCGTAGTTTAATTTAAAGGCATTTACACTTTTACTATCTACAATATCTGCTGGTAAATTGTTCCAATGCTTGATGATATGAACACTGAAGAAGTTTTTCCTCCTGTTTGTCCGGACATGTGGAACAGCCAATTTGAATTGGTGTCCTCTTGTAGTAATGCCTGGGCCTTCCTGGATGATCGAGAAGAACTGAGAAGAGTCAATGTCAGTATGTCCAAAATCATCTTGAGTACTTCAATTAGGTCACCTCTAATTCTCCGATCCTCAAGTGTTGTGAGACCCAGGGTCTTGAGTCTTTCTTCATAAGGTAGCTCTTTTAGTTCTGGAACTATAGCAGTAGCTCTTCTCTGAACTTGTTCTAGGACGTTAATGTCTTTTTTTAGCTAAGGGGACCAACTCTGAACAGCGTATTCCAAGTAAGGAGAATTAATGAATTATAAATACACCTAAATATGTCTTTGTCCATATATATAAATGAGTGCCTTATGCGCTCCACAAAGGACTTAGCTTTAGCTGCAATCTTTGAGATATGGTTAGCAAACTTGAAGGTGTCAGATACATAAACACCAAGATCTTTCTCTTCATTGGAAGCATTAATATTTATGTCATTTAAGGTATACACGTTCAAGGGATTTGTGTGCCCAAAATGTATAGTACTTCATTTAGTTTCATTAAATTTTTAGACCCATATTTTGCTCCAGTCTTCTAACTTGTTCAAATCATCTTGCAGAGCTACTGCATCGGTCGGGCTTTGTATGGCCCGAAAGAGTTTGGCATCGTCGGCAAAAAGTTTAATGGAAGAGTCAATGTTAAGAACAATGTCGTTTATGTAGATAAGGAAATGTACCGGGCCAAGTATACTATCCTGTAGGACCCCACTGAGAACCTCTGCCCAGTCGGAGGTGGCACCTCTCAACACAACTCGCTGTTCACGTCCCGTGAGAAATCCTTTGATCCAGGCTAAAACCTGCCCCCAAATGCCAACTGCCTTTATCTTCGTAAGGAGTCGTTGAATTGGGACAGAATCGAAAGCCTTTTGACAATCCAGGTAGACAACGTGGTAATATTGCATTATAGGATCACCTCTATTTTCCAGTTGAAATAAAGGTTTTCTGCTAGTTTTTTATGTGTTTTAAGCAAATCTGACCTTCATTTGCTCCGGATATTAGTCCTTCACTCTGAAAAATTAACCGTTAGTTAAAAATCACTGGGAAAAATTAACCGTTAGTTAAAAATCACTGGCTCTCTGGTAAGTGAAGAGTTGCTGTAGCCGCCCGTTACTCAGTTTCAAATCGTGCACTGAGTTAATGAAATAATGGGGTTAGGTTAATTTAGGTTAGGTTAGGTTAGTTCAAAACATAAAAAATACCAAAAAAAAATTATTTAACTTGGAAAATAGAGGTGGTCCTATAATGCAATTTTACCGACAGCGTTGACTGGGATTCCTTAATCTAAAAGTCTTGAAATTGCTTCAAAGTATTCAAACTGGGCTGTGAGACAGGATATCTTGGCACGAAAGCTATGCTGATGTACTGTGAAAATATTATTTCTAAGTGCTCAACCATCCTTTTCCTAATTATTTTCTCTATTAGCTTGCATAAAACAGGGGTGTGAGAGAAAACATTTACCCATTTAATTGTAAGGCTTAAAAAAAAAAAAAAAAAAAAAACTTGCAGAAAACTGACCTCCACAAGGAAGCTTCAGGGGGAATTACGAAGACCAGAGCTCTTCCACGACCAATTATATCATTCCTGGAGTGTTTCTAGGAAGGCATATCGCTCTTAAATACGCAATCAAACCCTTTGGCAACTAAAGTTACCTACTACAGTCATTTATTTTAAAGGCCTATCTATCGTGAGAAGTTTAAACATTTTTGTTGACATAGGATAAGGCTCTGTTGATTTACTAAAAGTCAAACACAATAGATATTCTGTATACATTCAGCGTTGCCCTACCAAACTCGAAAAAATTTTCATGTTCATGTGCTTATGTTGATTTTCAATTTTCATTTTGAAAAGTACCACCACCACTATTATACAAAAACATAATTCCTCTAAATAACAGACCTACACTACAAAGTATTCAGAGATGATGATAATAATAATAATAATAATAATAATAATAATAATAATAATAATAATAATAATAATAATAATAATAATAATAATAATAATAATAATAATAATAATAATAATAATAATAATAATAAAATCTCCCTTCCTTGTCGGGAATCGAACCTGTAAACTCTAGTATAGAGTAAAACATGAGTGTCTTGAATATATTTCCAGACACTTTATTTCTACGTACATAATGTAAGTTGTTTTGTTTATTGTAGCTTAAGTGCATGTATGTAGATTTGCGGACATTGTATGTATACATTTTCAGTTATATTAAATTCACGTGGATGAATACATATTCATTTATATTAAGTATGTATAAATGTTCCTATGTATAGTGTATGTATAGCTCAGAAGTCAAAAGTGATATCTGCTTTGCTAGGCTTTCTGACTATCAATTTTTACCGCATCATGAAAACGTTGAGTACTTTGTGTAAAAAGAGTTCTTTGCAAATATAATCATCCACGTGGTCATTACATTATTTTTCTGGTGCCAAATGAACGATATAATGTCATTGTGAAATTTTGTTCTAATGATTATGAAAAATGTGAACAATACTTCATTTGTGAGTTTATTTTCAGTTGTTGTCCCCCTGAGATATTACGAGACACTCATGTTTAGGATGTGTGAAATCGGTTGTAGATGAGATTTAGGAAATACGTTTGCTACCGTGATCACTGACGGTGCAAATACTTTTAATAATGAGTAATTAGTTGCTCTCGTAAGGTGCTACGAGACACTCAAGTAGAAGAATGTGGTAGAGATACGTGGATCAGATGATATTCGAGTTTGATTCGGAGTCCTGAGATTGCTGACGACATATGGGTTTTCTGGATTGATGATTACAAATTTAACTTATTTCTATCAATATTTATAACTCAGTGTGAGGGACAGAATGAGCTCATTTTAGTGGAACATATGTTGGAAAATATATTATTCTGTATGAGGAAGTTTTAATTTAAGGCGAGGAGAGTTTATTTAATAATTCACATATCAGCTGTTCACAAACCCCCTTATAGAATATTTGCATATATGCCTATGGATGTAATATCACTATATGTTATTGGTAGAGGATTTAATCTTGAGATAGTTTGTAGGCCTCTATCAAAGCCGTGTCAGGATTTCCGAATTTAGGGGGTTATAAGATCAAACGTTAATAACACATAGGACATCCTCCACAGCTTTTGGTCCTTTGAACGGGATGAGAATTGGTGTGGTAATGGTGAAGATAATGTACATTTTAAACTCCCGCCTTGCAAGAAGGTATTGTGAATGTATACTGTCAAAACCGTCCATGTTTCAGGAAAGATGCCTTGCATGTGATTACCTAATTGTAATTACCTAATTGTGTAATTACTTAATTGTATTTACGGGAAAGAGCCCAAAGCTCGTATCTTCTCGTCTCCTCATCGGTTCAATTTTATACTTAGTGATACTTATCATACCTGTCCTTAAAACTATGGATTGAGATAACATTAACTACCTCCTCGCATAGCGAATTCCAATTATCAACTACTCTTACACTGAAAAAGTATTTCCTTACATCCTGCAAAGAAGTTTTCTTACGAAGCTTCAAACTATGACCTCTAGTTCTAGAGCCTGCCATATCAAAATATCGATCCTAATCCTCTCTATCATAACCATGAAGGAATTTAAAGACTGTCACCATATCCCCCCCTCAATCTTCTAGCTTCTAGTGATGGTAAGTTTAATACCCTCAGTATCTCATCATAACTTAGATTGCGTATTTCTGGCACCAGTTTCGTGGCATGTCTTTGAATTTTTTCAAGTTTAGTTTTGTGCTTTTTCAAGTGTGGATTCCAAAAGGGGGCTGCATATTCGAGTTTTGGCCTCACATAGGTTACATAAATATGTCTGAACATTTCCTTGTCCATGTGCCTGAAGGCTACCCTTACATTTGATAAGAAGGCATATGCTGCCCTTACTATGCCATTTATATGTATTTCTGGAGACAAATCTGTCAGTATGTTTACTCCTAGATCTCGCTCATTTTCTGTCTCTTGAAGTTGTACTCCAGCCACCGAGTAGTCAAGCTTGGGCCTTCTTGCACTTGTACCCATTCTCATTACCTTACATTTTGAAGTATTGAATTTCATTAGACACTTTTCTGACCACTCATGCAGAGTATTTAGATCTTCCTGAAGTTCTCTACCATTGTTCTCGTTTTTTTACTTTCTTCACAATCTTTGAATCATCTGCAAACATATTCATGAATGAATTTACAGACTCTGGTAGGTCATTTGCATATACAAGGAACAAAAGTGGCCCTAAATCTGAACCCTGTGGAACTCTACTACTAACTCTTCTCCATTCAGACACTGAGTGTCTTACTCTAACCCTCTGTTCCTTTCCTTGTAAGTAAGTTTTTATCCATTCTAAGACATTTCCACCTATTCTAGCCATTGCTTGCAGCTTCCTAATAAGTCTCCCATGTGGACCAGTGTCAAACGCTTTCTGGATGTCTAGGAATATGCAATCTACACAGCCCTATCTTTCCTGTAAGATTCGGCTTACCTCATCATAAAATTCTAATAAGTTTGTTACTGTTGATCTTCCTTCTCTGAAGCCATGTTGCCTCACTGACAAAAAGTTAAAGGATTCCAAATGAAGAGAAATATGTTTCCTAAGTCGTTTCTCCATAACTTTGCAAACTATGCTGGTCAAGGAAACTGGTCTATAGTTCAGAGCCGTATCCCTCCGTCCCTTTTAGAAGATAGGTATCACATTTGCTTGTTTCCAGCATCTTGGAATCTCCCCTGACTCCAGTGACTTTTTAAATATGATACCCAGTGCCACTGATATTGAGTTTGCGCATTTTTTTAAGTACATGAGGGGATATGTCATCAGGACCTGTAGCTTTATGAACATCTAACTCCATCAGCGCTTTGCATACCTCTGTGGCTGTAAGGTTGATGTTCTCTAATACCGGCCCTTGAGCTTCTATCTCTGCAATCTGAGGGGGTGGGGTATTTTCTACTGTAAATACTGACTGAAACTCCTTGTTCAATTCCTTGCAGATCTCTTCATCCGCCTCAGTGATGCTTCCATCCGCTCTCTTTAGCCTTAAAACCTGTTCTTTTACCTTCAGTTTTCCTCTGATAAAGCCGTGGGAAAGCTTGGGATTTTTTTTAGCCTTCCTGGTGATGTCCCTCTCATAGTCTCTCTGATTACCTAGTTGTATTTACGGGAAAGTCCAAAGCTCGCATCTTCCCGTCTCCTCATCGATTCCATATTCTACTTAGTGATACTTATCATATTTGTCCTTAAAACTATGGATTGAGATAGCATTAACTACCTCCTCGCTTAACGAATTCCAATTATCAACTACTCTTACACTGAAAAAGTATTTCCTTACATCCTGCTAAGAAGTTTTCTTACGAAGCTTCAAACTATGACCTCTAGTTCTAGAGCCTGCCATATCAAAATATCGATCCCTATCCACTCTATCATAACCATAAAGGAATTTAAAGACTGTCACCATATCCCTCATCAATCTTCTAGCTTCGAGTGATGATAAGTCTAATTCCCTCAGCCTCTCATCATAACTGAGATTACGTATTTCTGGCACCAGTTTCGTGGCATGTTTTTGAACTTTTTCAAGCTTAGTTTTGTGCTTTTTCAAGTGCGGCTTACAAATGGGGGCTGCATATTCGAGTTTTGGCCTCACATAGGTTACATAAATATTTCTGAATATTTCCTTGTCCATGTGCCTGAAGGCTACCCTTACATTTGATAAGAAGGCATATGCTGCCCTTACTATGCCTTTTATATGTATTTCTGGAGACAAATCTGTCAGTATGTTTACTCCTAGATCTCGCTCATTTCTGTCTCTTGAAGTTGTACTCCAGCCACCGAGTAGTCAAGCTTGGGCCTTCTTGCACTTGTACCCATTCTCATTACCTTACATTTTGAAGTATTGAATTTCATTAGACACTTTTCTGACCACTCATGCAGACTATTTAGATCTTCCTGAAGTTCTCTACCATTGTTCTCGTTTTTTTACTTTCTTCACAATCTTTGCATCATCTGCAAACATATTCATGAATGAATTTACAGACTCTGGTAGGTCATTTACATATACAAGGAACAAAAGTGGCCCTAAAACTGAACCCTGTGGAACTCTACTACTAACTCTTCTCCATTCAGACATTGAGTGTCTTACTCTAACCCTCTGTTCCCTTCCTTCTAAGTAAGTTTTTATCCATTCCAAGACATTTCCACCTATTCTAGCCATTGCTTGCAGCTTCCTAATAAGTCTCCCATGTGGACCAGTGTTAAACGCTTTCTGGAAGTCTAGGAATATGCAATCTGCACAGCCCTATCTTTCCTGTAAGATTCTGCTTACCTCATCATAAAATTCTAATAAGTTTGTTACTGTTGATCTACCTTCTCTGAAGCCATGTTGCCTCACTGACAAAAAGTTGAAGGATTCCAAATGAAGAGAAATATGTTTCCCAAGTCGTTTCTCCATAACTTTGCAAACTATGCTGGTCAAGGAAACTGGTCTATAGTTCAGAGCCGTATCCCTCCGTCCCTTTTTGAAGATAGGTATCACATTTGCTTGTTTCCAGCATCTTGGAATCTCCCCTGACTCCAGTGACTTTTTAAATATGATACCCAGTGCCACTGATATTGAGTTTGCGCATTGTTTTAAGTACATGAGGGGATATGTCATCAGGCCCTGTAGCTTTATGAACATCTAACTCCATCAGCACTTTGCATACCTCTGTGGCTGTAAGGTTGATGTTCTCTAATACCGGCCCTTGAACTTCTATCTCTGCAATCTGAGGGGGTGGGGTATTTTCTACTGTAAATACTGACTGAAACTCCTTGTTCAATTCTTTGCAGATCTCTCCATCCGTCTCAGTGATGCTTCCATCCGCTCTCTTTAGCTTTAAAACCTGTTCTTTTACCTTCAGTTTTCCTCTGATAAAGCTGTGGGAAAGCTTGGGATTTTTTTTAGCCTTCCTGGTGATGTCCCTCTCATAGTCTCTCTCTGCCTCTCTGATTACCTAGTTGTGTTTACGGGAAAGAGCCCAAAGCTCCTATCTTCCCGTCTCCTCATCAATTCTATATTCTACTTAGTGATACTTATCATACCTGTCCTTAAAACTATGGATTGAGATAGCATTAACTACCTCCTCGCTTAGCGAATTCCAATTATCAACTAATCTTACACTGAAAAAGTATTTCCTTACATCCTGCTAAGAAGTTTTCTTACGAAGCTTCAAACTATGACCTTTAGTTCTAGAGCCTGCCATATCGAAATATCGATCCCTATCCACTCTATCATAACCATAAAGGAATTTAAAGACTGTTACCATATCCCTCATCAATCTTCTAGCTTCAAGTGATGGTAAGTTTAATTCCCTCAGCCTCTCATCATAACTGAGATTACGTATCTCTGGCACCAGTTTTGTGGCATGTCTTTGAACTTTTTCAAGCTTAGTTTTGTGCTTTTTCAAGTGCGGCTTCCAAATGGGGGCTGCATATTCGAGTTTTGGCCTCACATAGGTTCATAAATATTTCTGAACATTTCCCTGTCCATGTGCCTGAAGGCTACCCTTACATTTAATAAGAATGCATATGCTGTTCCCTTCTTTAAAAGTAAGTTTTTATCCATTCCAAGATATTTCCACCTATTCTAGCCATTGTTTGCAGCTTCCTAATAAGTCTCCCATGTGGAACAGTGTCAAACGCTTTCTGGAAATCTAGGAATAGGCAATCTGCACAGCCCTATCTTTCCTGTAAGATTCGGCTTACCTCAAAATAAAATTCTAATAAGTTTGTTACTGTTGATCTACCTTCTCTGAAGCCATGTTGCCTCACTGACAAAAAATTGGAGGATGCCAAGTGAAGAGAGATATGTTTTCTTAGTAGTTTCTCCATAACTTTGCAAGCTATGCTGGTCAAGGAAACTGGTCTATAGTTCAGAACTGTATCCCTCCTTCCCTTTTTGAAGATAGGTATCACATTTGCTTATTTCCAGCATCTTGAAATCTCCCCTGACTCCAGTGACTTTTTAAATATGATACTTAGTGCCACTGATATTTAGTTTGCGCATTTTTTATGTACATTAGGGGATATATCATCAGGACCTGTAGCTTTATGAACATCTAACTCCATCAGCGCTTTGCATACCTCTGTGGCTGTAAGGTTGATGTTCTCTAATACCGGCCCTTGAGCTTCTATCTCTGCAATCTGAGGGGGTGGGGTATTTTCTACTGTAAATACTGACTGAAACTCCTTGTTCAATTCTTTGCAGATCTCTACATCCGTCTCAGTGATGCTTCTATCCGCTCTCTTTAGCCTTAAAACCTGTTCTTTTACCTTCAGTTTTCCTCTGATAAAGCTGTGGAAAAGCTTGGGATTTTCTTTAGCCTTCCTGGTGATGTCCCTCTCATAGTCTCTCTCTCTGCGCCTCTCTGATTACCTAGTTGTGTTTACGGGAAAGAGCCCAAAGCTCCCTCTCTTCTTTTACTTAGGTAGTCATTTCTTGCTCATTTGTAGGTTTGCCAGGCATTTATGTTTCTTCTCCTCCTATACCTTTTCCAGCATTTGCCTCTCCACTCCATAGCTCTTTTACACTCATTATCGAACCAATTCTCTCTGGCATGAATTACACCTATTTTGGTGACAGGTATGCAGCAATCTACTATCTTTCCATATTTCTCACAAAAGATGTCATACATATCTTATACACGTTTGTTGTAAAATAAGGTTCTCCAGTCAATAACTGCAAAAAGTTCATTCATTTTTATGTAATCTCCTTTTGGATAGTTCCTCCTCATGTCCTCAGTGCCTCTACTTTCAGGCAGAATATCCTCAATGATATATTCCATCAACAACACACAGTGGTCACTCTTTCCAATATCCAACACGTTATTTGTGAATACTAGATCAAGTAATGATGGCTCATCCCCACCCCTGGCCCTCGTTGGTTCCATTACATGTTGGTGTAGGAAATTCCCTTGTACGCAATCAAGGAATATTGCCCCGAACGAGTCCTCACCACTGTGTGGGTCAAGAGTTATCCAATCTATCTATGATTAAAATCTCCCATAATCAAAATCCTACATTTCCTCTCCCATACCATATTTACAACTGAGTTTATGACTTCAGTAGTACCTATATGACTTTCCTCCTAAACTTCTAGCCTATGTTGGTTCCTTGGTGGGTTATATACAGCAGTTATTATAATGCTCTCTGACCCAGTATTTATGCGAGCAACAAGAAATTCCTTGAATTCACTTTCTATAGCCAAGCTTATTTTTTCAACCTGAATCCTTTCACTTATGAGCAGTGCTATCAATCCACCAAACCTCTCAGATCTTTCAACCCTTAATATTCTGAAGCTCTTAGGAAAAACTGTGAGACTTTTTATGTCCTCACTCAACTTAGTCTCTGTAACTATTTCTATACCTGCCTTACTGCTGTAAATCCTATCTTTTAATTCTACTGCCTTACCTGCCAATCCATCACCATTTGTGTATAACAATCTTAATGAGGTCCCAACCCCTGATCTTCTGTCATTATCTTTTTTTATCGCCCCTTTGTCTGGAAGAACTCTGAAATTAAAATTTTTCTTCTCTTCTTCATTTCTTTCCTCATTTAACCTTCTTGGCTCTTGAAGCAAGGTTTTGATCTTTCCCATCTCTTCCTGTGTTCTGTATCATCTAATGAACTTCTTTGAATTTTTGAAGGTGTATTAGACATTTTTTCCTCATCAATATTTCTCTACATGTTTCCTCTCTCTCAAAGGTTACTTTTGTTGGTCTCTGCTTTCCCTCCCTCAAATATCTGCCTAGTTGGTGAATGTTTACAATATCCTCAGGACCACAAACTACTCCAAGCTTTCTTATCAGGTCTACAACCCTAGCTTTACTTTCTTCAAGTCTCCCCTGCCATGTTGGCTCCTGGGATTCGCTTATGCCTGAGATTACCACTGTCTTCTCTTTATCAAGTGCCTGTTTAATCAGTGGATTTGCCCTTTCCATCACAACATCTTTCTTTTTTTTCGATTTCTGTTCCTTTATAGTCAACTGTTTGTATGTTTTCCAGTGCCACCACCTTCACAGCCTCTTTTACTGCCACATTCATATTTTGTGAATCAGCAAGGAAGTTTTCATGGCATCAAGTTCCATACTCTGCACCTGAAACTCTATTCTAAACTGTTCGATGTTTTTCTTAATCTGAATATACCCGGCATAGTGGGGTGCGAAGAATCTCCGGGGATCGTGTTGACTCCACCATTGGCTTGAGGGCAGACACGCCTGGTGGTAGTAATGGTTCTGCTCTTAACCTTGCACCTCCCAATAGATCTGCTTCTTTCACTCTTCACTATTCAAACATTCGTGGCCTGAACTCTTAATCTTTCATCGGTGGAACAGCACTTGGGCACTTTCCTCCCTAACCTCCTCCTCCTATCTGACACCCAGTTGTCTATACATGCTTCCACTGACCCTTTCCAAATCTCCCACTATAATCTGTATACTCGATTTCGTTCCAAAGGTGGGGTCTGTGCTTACTGCAACATTAACACTCCTACTGTGAGGCTTATGGTCCTTGAATCTCCTGACTTTGATGTTCTCTGGCTAAAAGTCTATCTCTCCACTACCACTATCATCCTTTGCTTCTGCTACTGTTCTCCAAACTCCACTGAGTTTGTGTCTTTCTTTGAATATCTCTCCTCGTGCCATGAGTCCTTGCTATCTTCTCACCCACATGCCGAAGTTCTCTACATTGGATACTTCAATGTACACCACAGTGAGTGGCTTCATTCTTCTCACACTGATGTGGGAGGAAGCGAGGCTCTTGCTTTCTCTATTACTCTCGATCTGGAGCAAATTATCAATCATCCTACTCGCGTTCCTGATCGTCACGAACATGCTGCAAACACTCTTGACCTATTTTTTACTTCTAACCCTTCTAACTAGTCTTATTTTGTGCTTTCCCCTCTTGGTAAATCTGACCACTCCATGATCTCTCTCTCTTCCATTTTCGCTCCCCCACCACCAATCCCTCCTACTCAACGCCGCCTTTGGCACTTCGAGCGAACCCAATACGAAAATTTGCGTAACTTTCTCTTTGACTTCCCATGGGATGACTACTGCTTTCGGTCCTGCAACCCCGATCGGGTAGCTGTAAAAGTTGCTGAGATCATGACCGCGGGAATGGAGGTGTACATCCCCTCTTCTACAAAAGCTTTCCCTCCCCCTAAACCTTGGTTTGACCGTGCCTGCTCCATGGCTATCCAGGCTAGGAATCAGGCTCAAAGATCTTACCTAGCCTCTCCTTCCGATTTAACTCGCTCTGCTTTTATTATAGCTAGAAATCGCTGTACAGCTCAGATTCGAAGGTCTAAGGCTTCCTTTATAAGAAGGAAAGTTGATGACCTTAACTCCTTTCCCACTGACAAATGTTTCTGGTCCTTAGCCAAAAACCTCTCCTAAAACTTCTGTAACTCAAGCTTTCCCCCTCTCATTCGTTCTGATGGTTCTATAGCTTGCTCTCCCACTGACAAAGCCACTCTCTTTGGCTTTCATTTTTCTGCCAACTCTTCTATCAACGATTCCAGCGCACCTGTTCCTCAGTCTTTTCCCCTCTCTAACCCTATGCCCTCCCTTATCCTTTCTTCACGCAAAGTTCATGAGGTTCTTCGCTCACTAAAGACAAACAAGGCATCTGGTCCCGATGGTATCCCTGCAAGGCTCCTTAAGGAGTTTGCAGATGAACTGGCTCCCGTGCTTTGCTGTCTTTTTCGCCTCATTCTGTCAACCAGTATCTATCCTTCATCTTGGAAGCATGCTCTAGTTCAAACTGTTCCTAAAAAGGGTGACCGCTCTATTCCTTCTAACTACCGACCTATTGCTCTAACCTCCTCTATTGCTAAAGTTTTCAAAACTTTGCTCAATGCTCACTTCTTGTAACGCTTTGAATCTAACTCACTTATCTCCAATCACCAGTATGGCTTCCGCAAGGCAAGATCCACTGGTGATCTCCTGTCCTATCTTACTCATGTATGGTCATCTTCTCTGAGGAACTATGGGGAATGCTTTGTTGTCGCCCTTGATATCTCTAAGGCTTTTGACAGAGCCTGGCACAAGGCTCTGTTGGCCAAACTCCCTGCCTATGGCTTTACCCCTTCTTTCTGTTCTCTGATTTCCAGTTTTCTTAATGACCGTTCTATATCTGTAGTTGATGATGGCACAACATCTAGCTCTTTCTCTGTTTCCAGTGGTGTTCCACAGGGCTCTGTTCTTTCACCTACTCTCTTCCTTCTCTTCATCAATGATCTTCTACAATCCCCATCTTCCTCTCTTCTTCATGCCTTTGCCGATGATTCAACCCTTCACTTTTCCTCTGCCTTTTCTTCACAACCTTCATCTGTTACTCGTAATCAATCTCGTATCACTCTTTCTTCTACTCTTAACTCCGATTTGCAGAGAGTATCTCAATGGGGCACTCAAAATTTAGTTAAATTCAATGCCTCCAAGACACAGTTTCTGGCTATCTCTTTATCTTCTTCTCCTCCTGATAACCCTATTGTCTTCGAAACTAATGAAATTTACCCTCTTAACTCTATCAATATATTAGGAATCCATATAGCCTCTAACTTGTCTTGGAGGAATCACATAATCCAAATTTCTAAATCTTCATCCCCCAATTTTTTTTTTTTCGTTTTCGTTATTACTTTTCCCCATTGCAGTTACTTAAAATTTACAAAGGTCTTATCCGCCCCTGCTTAGAATAATGCTCACACATCTGGGGTGCTTCTTCCTTTACTTATCTTCTTGATAGGGTTGAATGTAAGGCAGTCAGACTCATTAATGATCCTTCTCTTACTTCTAACCTGGATTCTCTCTCTCTTCGCTGTAAGGTATCTCCCTTTCGCTTTTCTATCGCTACTACTTCCATCGCTGCTCTGATTAGTTGGTGAGTTGCATCCCTCCTCCACTGCCGAGGCCGCGTAACACTCGCCAAGCGGCCTCATCTCACAGGTACTGTGTGGAATTTGTAGCTCGCGGATTGGTCGGTGCAGCGACTGCTTCTTCCCATCTACCTCCAGACTCTGGAACTCTCTTCCTCCTTCTGTCTTTCCTAATTCTTATGACCTTTCATCCTTCAATAAGCAGATCTATCGTCATCTCAGAGCCTAGTCATCCATATCTCTGGGTCCTCTTTACTTTGACTGTTTTTTCTGCCTGTCGTTTTCCTTTGTGTGACATTACCTCATCTCTGCCTTGCCCTTAACCTTTTTCTTTTCCTTTGTTTTGGTATTTTCTCGTGCCCGGGCCATTGTTGATGAGGGCAGTTTCTGCCTGTCCCGGTGTCACACTCTAAAAAAAAAAATCAAAATAGTGCTCACAACCTCTGGATTTCCAGTTTGCATTCCATGAAATTAAATTTTATAATTTGTTTATGCTTTCCAAAATTAAAAGAAATTTGAACTCTGAGTTCCATTAACCAAGTACTGGTATTCGGAAGTTGTGCCAGTAGAGATTTCAGTTCAGAAACTGAGTCCCATTAGTAAAACGAAAACTTTCCACCTTAAATAATGGGAGCGGCTGTGTTAGAGAACATACCTGTAAACCTTAGTTTCACTCAAAGCTAATATATGTAGCTCTGTTTTCACACACGTTACCAATCTCCTCTCTTTTACTCTCACTAATTCCTCTATCACGTACATTGTGAGACCAGTTAGGCCTACACGGAGTCTGGTTAAAAGTTTTTCAACAAGAATCCTCTTGTGAAGTGCCTTGCTGTTGAGGTGACATGTCACAATAGCAGCCATCAGGGTCATTGGGCCAATGCCGCCAAGGATGCCCAGTGCCACTTTTGTAGCAAGACAGGACACTATGACAAGTGCAGCCAAACAAGGATGAAGGACAATGCACAGAGTGGTTCTTCTAACAAGGGTAAAGCCTCTTCCTCTTCTTGACAATCCCTGGAAAGGAAAAATAGCAACTGATTTCGTGTTGGATCAGTTCCTTCCTCCGATAACAAGACTCCCAAGCCTATATATATATGTCTGGTATCTGGCAGAGTTACGTCACGACTCAAGTTGCATCCTGAAACGGGTGCAGACTTTCTCAACATTCCTTGAAGTAGCTGGCAGCGCTTGTCTTCAATGACTACGCTTATTGCAGATGGTTCCGAGATGGCACCCCCCCTTTGGTTCTTTCCAGGCTACACTCCACCTCGGCACAAGATACTGTACTGCCAAGATACAAGTATATGAGGAAGTTTAAACCTCACTCTTCTCGTATGCTCATTGCCAGGAGTTAGCGATAAGCTCGCCCAACTTCCCAAAACCAATACTGGAGGTTAAACATGTCATGAAATATTCTCAACTGTCACTCTCTGCTACCATGTCCCCTTCAGCTGCAAAGAAGTTCATTTTACAGGAATTTAAGGACGTGCTGGTCTCTAGTGGCTCTAAACACAGCCCCACTGAAGCTGATGGTGGGCCAAACTACAAGAATCCACTTGAAGGATGATGCTGTACCGTTCGCCATCCATACACCGAGACCAATCCCCTTCACATTCCAGAACCGAGTTAAGGAGGAACATGATTCTATGGTCAAACAGGGTATCATCAAGCCAGTTGGCGACGACCCATTGGAATGGTGCAACCCTCTCGTTGTCACCCGAAAGTATCGAGGTGTATGTATCATGGTTGGCCTCACACACCTCGACAGTCAGGAGTCACGGCCGACTCACACCTCTCCAATGCAATTCGCTGCCATCTGTAGTATCGCTCCATCGGCACTATACTTTATTACAGCATATGTCTTATACGGGTACTGGCAAATGGAACGCGCCGAGGCAGATCAAAACCTCACCACTTTCATCACCCCATATGGACATTTCAAACACTGCAGAGGACACATAGGCTTCGCAGCTACTGGTGATGCCTTCTACCTATGCGGTGATATGGCCCTCCAAGGTACAGAAAATTGTGTTAAGGTTGTTGACGATATTCTCCTATACGATGAATATTTCTTGACACATCTCCAAAGGATATACCAGATGCTCTCTAGGTGCCACAAGTATGGGATCACCCTGAACACAGAAAAGTTTGTGGTTGTAAGTGCGAGCTTCTGTGGATACAACCTCTCATCAGATGGCATTTCTGCAGACGAGGACAAGTTCAATACCATTCGTGACTTCCCACCAACCTGTCTGATCTTCAATCATTCATAGCTCTGGTGAACCAGTTGGCAGAGTTCACCCACACATTGGCTCTGCCACCGAAACTAATGAGGCCCAAGAGGACGTTTACATGAACCATGGATCACAATGAGGCATTCTGCTGGATTAAGGCAGCACTCCTCTAACTGACTGTTCTTGCACCAGCTGTCCTACAAACTGATGCCTCCCATCTCAACGGAATTGGTTTTGCTCTACGGCAAAATCAAGGCCAAGGCCAGATGCAACTTCCTTGCTGATGTTGAAACCCACTACGCCACCACTTAGCTGGAATTGCTTGCTGTTATCTGGGCAGTGTCTAAGAGCAGACTGTATATGGCCAGCCTCCAAAATCTTACCCAAATGACAGATCACTGACCACTGGTTCTGTCTGAATCATTACACCTTGGACGTTGTTAAGAATTTCCACCTCCAATGCTTCAAAGAAAAGCTCTCACACTGCTTATTTACACCTATTGCCCTACCATCCTCTATTGCTGAAGTTTTTGAAACTTTGCTCAGTGCTCACTTCTTGAAATGCCTTGAATCTAACTCACTTATCTCAGATCAGCAGTACGGCTTCAGCAAGGCAAGATCCACTGGTGATCTCCTGTCCTATCTTACTCATGTATGGTCATCTTCTCTGAGGAACTATGGGGAATGCTTTGTTGTCGCTCTTGATATCTCTAAGGCTTTTGAAAGATTGGCACAAGGCTCTGCTGGCCAAACTCCCTGCCTATGGCTCTAACCCTTCTTTCTGTTCTCTGATTTCCAGTTTTCTTACTGACCGTTTTATATCTGTAGTTGCTGATGATGTGACATCTAGCTCTTTCTCTGTTACCAGTGGTGTTCCACAGGGCTCTGTTCTTTCACCTACTCTGTTTCCATCTCTTCATCAATGATCTTCTACAATCCCCACTTCCTCACTTCTTCATGCCTTTGCTGATGATTCTACCCTTCACATTTCCTCAGCCTTTTCTGCACAACCTTCATCTGCTACCTGTAATCAGTCTCGTATCACTCTCTCCTCTATTCTCAACTCCGATTTGCAGATAGTATCTGAGTGGGGCACTCAAAATTTAGTTAAATTCAATGTCTCCAAGACAATATTGTCTTCGAAACTAGCGATATTTACCCTCTAAATTCTATCAACATATTAGGAACTCATATAGCCTCAAACTTGTCTTGGAGGAATCACATAATCCAAATTTCTAAATCTTCATAAAAAAAATTAGGGGTTTTGTTTCGTTTTTGTCATTACTTTTCCTCTTAACTGTTACTTAATATTTAAAAAGGTCTTATCCATCCCTGCTTAGAATACTGCTCACACATCTGGGGTGCTTCTTTTTATACTTATCTCATTGATAGGTTTGAATCTAAGGCAGTCAGACTCATTAATGATCCTTCTCTTACTTCTAATCTGGATTCTCTCTCTTTGCCGCAAGGTATCTTCCCATTCTCTTTTCTATCACTACTACTTCCATCGCCATCAAAATACAAGCGGGATGGAAGAACTGGAAGAAAGTGTCTGGGGTGCTGTGCGACAGGAGAATAGGAATTATGTTAAGGGGTAAAGTGCATAAGACAGTTGTGAGAACTGCGATGATGTATGAAGCAGAGACATGGGCAATAAAAAGACACAAGAGAAAAAACTAGATGTGGCAGAGATGAGGATGTTGATGGATGTGTGGGGTGACAAGAAACGATAAGATCAGAAACGAGGTAATTAGAGGTACCTCAAAAGTTAGAGAAATATCAGATAAGATACAAGAAAGTAGACTAAGATGGTATGGTCATGTCGTTAGGAGGGATGAACAGTATGTTGGGAGGAGGGTGATGGAAATGGATATACAGGGTAGGAGAAGGAGAGGGAGACCAAAGCGTAGGTGGATGGATTGCATCAATGACGACCTGAGGTCTAAAGGTTTGTTGGGTGATGAGGTATGGGACAGAAACAAATGGAGAAAATTGACCAGAAACATCGACCCCACATAAAAGTGGGAAATGATGTAGACGAAGAAGACTACTTCCAGTGCTGCTCTGATGAGTTGGTGAGTTGCATCCCTCCCCCACTGCCGAGGCTGCGTAACACTCGCCAAGCGGCCTCATTTCAAAGGTACAGTGGAGATTTGTAGGTCATGGATTGGTCGGTGCAGCGACTGCTTCTTCCCATCTACCTCCAGACTCTGGAACTCTCTTCCTCCTTCTGACTTTCCTAATTCTTATGACCTTTCATCCTTCAAAAAGCAGATCTATCGTCATCTCAGGGCCTAGTCCTCCATATCTCTGGGCCCTCTGTACTTTGACTGTTTTTTCTGTCTGTCGTTTTCCTTTGTGTGACATTACCTCATCTCTGCCTTGTCCTTAACCTTTTCCTTTTTCTTCGTTTTGGTATTTTCTCGTGCCCGGGCCTTTATTGATGTGGGCAGTTTTTGCCTGTCCCGGTGTTACACTCATATAAAAAAAAACCTGTGTAGCATGGGGAGGAACAGCTTTGCATTACTGATGCCTTATCACAAGCCCCAGCCAGCTGCCCCACACCAGAGAACGAGATATTTTCTGCCGATGCTGTGACACGCCTCAGG
>JAXCGZ010022958.1:5000-7500 GCA_037179515.1 Halocaridina rubra
CGAACTCCTTGATCGTCTTTAGAGAACAAAGAATGTTATGGACTTTGCATGAAGAAAGAATAATGGAGGGCATAGGGGTACAGATGAGTCAAATACGAATAACAGGTGCATTTGAATCGCTTACAGAAAAGTTGCAGAAAAATTAGAGACAAAGAAAGAGATTTGTCTGTGTGAGAGCAAACTATAGAACCATCAGAACGAATGAGATGGGGAAAGCTTGAGTTACAGAAGTTTTATGGAGAGCTTTTGGGCTAAGGATCAGAAACATTTATCATTTGGAGAGGAGTTAAGGTTATCAACTTTCCTTTTCAAAATGGAAGCTTTTGAACTTTGAATCTAAGCAGTGAAGCGTCCTGGCTATAATAAAAGCAGAGTGAGTTAAATCAGAAGGAGTAGGATGGTACACCCAGTAAGCCCGATCCCTGGGCTGAATATCCTTGCAGCAGGCATGATCAATAGGGGAGGTGATGAATGCCTCCATACCCAGTGCTAAGATCTGGGTAACTTTTTGGGCTATTTGATCAGGGTTGCGGGTCCAAAAGCAGTAGTCATCCCATAGGAATTCAAAGAGAAAGTTCCTCAAATCATCATATTGGGTACTCTCAACGTCCCAAAGGCAGCGCTGAGTAGAGGAATTGATGGAGGGGAGCAAAAATAGAAGAAATCAATGAGTGGCCAGATTTATCAAGAGGGAAAAGTACAGAATATGAGTAGTTTGAAGGATTACATATAAGAAATTGGTCAAGGGTGTTAGCTGCATGTTTATGGCCATCAGGAACATGAGTAGGATGTTTGATATTTGCTCCAGATCGTGAGTAATAGAGAAAGCAAGGACCTCACTTCCTCCCACATAAATGTGAGAAGAATTAAGCCACTCACTGTGGTGTACATTGAAGTCCCCAGTATAGAGAACTGCAATATGTGGGTGAGAAGATAGCAAGGACTCATGGCAAGAGGACAGATATTCAAATTAAGACACAAAGTCAGTGGACTTAGGAGAGCAGTAGGAGAAGCAAAGATATATAGTGGTAGTGGAGAGATAGATCTTCAGCCAGAGAACATCAAAGTCAGGAGATTCATGGTTCATGAGCCATGCAATAGGAGTGTTAGTGTTGCAGTAGGAACACGCCCCACCTTTGGAATGGAAACAAGAGTAAGGGCTATAGTGAGATATTTGAAATGGGTGAGGTAAGCATGATTAGACCGCTGGGTTTCAGAGAGAAGGGGGAAGTTAGGGAGGAATATATCCAAGTGTTGTTTCACAGGTAAATGATTGGAGTTCAGCCCATGAATGCTAGAAAAATGAAAAGTGAATGCAGCAGATCTTTAAGGGGGTGCAAGATTAAGGGCAGAACCATTACCACCACCAATCGTGTGTACTCTCACGCCAATATTAAAGACAAGAAGATCCCAGGAGATTCTTAGCACCCCTCTATGCCGGGTACTGGGGCCATAAGCTGTAGACCTTCATAATTATAGTAAAATGGGGAAAAGAGAGCAAAAAGAAAGAGATAGGGAGTGTTATGACTTTTCAAATATACTGGGATAGTAAGAGATGTGTAGCGAATTATTACACCCAGGTCTGACTGGTAAATACCAAATTTAAGTTTTTCATGCCCGAGATCCAGGGCAATATATGACGGGGGGGCAATGGCTAAATGACTCGTAATTTGGCTCGAAATAGTGAAGGGCATGGAAATAAGGTCAACAATTTATAACAATTGTAATATAAATTTCACTTAATACAATAGGAATTACACTCTGAGATTTAAAAAGCTTACAGATTAACAAAACAGACATAAATACGTTAATAATTAATATAATAATTAATATGCACCTACATATTAACAAAAACAGACCTAATAACATTAATAATTAAAAAATATAAATTAACAAATATAAACCTACAGATTAACATACAAAAAAAACAGACAAAACCCAACAAGGAAATAATAATGATAATTAATATAACTTTTAATTGATACGAAAAGTGAAATGGAACCTGGGAGGAGAGCAATAAACTATACAAAATAAATATTATGCAAACTATACACAGGGAGCTTCAGGTGAACAAAAGCCGGTACGGGGAATATACTCCTGGTAGGTGGTGACGACATTGGATTGGAACTGTACTCTACCTGCCGGCGTTCTTGACCAGGTATATAAAACCTCGGTCAGGGGGGAGGTCTTGGGACTAAGATGGTCAGCCAAGGTAGGGTCAAGGGTATGGCCAGTTACATCACTATGATTGGCTGTTCGAGGAGAAGTGCATGCTGATTGGTTGAAATGAACGCTGATTGTTTCAGCAAAGCTACTGGCAATTAAAAAGCGTTAACAAGGTTGTTTGGGGTTGTAACAGTATACACCTGTATATATGGTGTAAATGTAGGCATAGGGAAAGAACTGTGCCTGAAGGATGGCTTAACCTGGAGCTCTCTAGGCCAGTCCTAGTTAAGTCCATAATACCCTCATTGGTAGTATTTCAATGGGGCGGTGGGTG
>JAXCGZ010022958.1:12500-17500 GCA_037179515.1 Halocaridina rubra
GTAGATAATGGTGGAGTAATTGACAGAGCATTAATGGCTTATGCTGTGGTGGACAAGCGGTTGATTGGAAGAGTATTGGATGTGAATGTACTGAGAGGTGCTAGTGGTGGAATATCTTATCATAATTTAGTAGAAAAAAGTGTAGAATGAGGAGAATGAAGAGAGCAAGAGAACTGCTAAAAGTGAGTGAAGTGAAGTGCATAAGAAAGAGAAAGACTGTGAGTATAAGGTTAGTCGAGGAATGTGTGGAATAGTGAAAGAGAAAGTGGAGGAGGAAGTGAATGAAGAATGGAGTTTTTTAAGGAAGAAGTTATATGGTATGCAGAGGCAGTGTGTTGAAGGAGACTAACAGGTGGAAATAAAAGGAAAGGTAGTGAATGGTGGAATGAGGAGGTAAGTGCAGTAGTGGCTGAAAAGAGCAGGCATTTACGATAGGATTTCAGGTAGGTAATGTAGAGGCATATGAAAGGTATAGTGCAATGAGAAGATTAGCAAAACACGTGTTGAGGGAGGCAAAGAGTGAAGTGGATGTAAGGTGAAGTAGATAATTGTCTGAGAATTTGAAAAGGAATAAAAAGATGTTTTGGACGGAAGTGAAAAGAGTAAGGAAAGCTGAGTATGGTAGAGAGGAGAGGGTGAAAGAAGCAGATGGGTAGTTGCTAGTAGATGAAATAAAGGTGTGAGAGAGATGGGCTGGGTATTTCAAGGAACTGCTAAACGAGAAAGATGATAGAGAGGTAGTGATTGTTGTTGTGAAAATGCCAATGTTAGGTGATGAGAATGATAAAGAAATAACAAAAGAGGAGGTGCTTTTGGCATTGAGAGCAATGAAAACAGGTAAAGCACCAGGGATAAATGAGTGTCATGTTGAATCCTTGACACAATTTGAGGAAGCATTAGAGGAATGAATGGTTAGGTTGTTGAATATATGTTTCAGGAAAGTAAGGGTCCCAGTTGACTGGAGGAGTGCATGTGTAGTTCCACTTTACAAAGGGAAGGGAGATAAGTTTGAGTGTAGTACTTTTAAGGAATTAGATTGTTGAGTGTATTTGGTAAGGTATATGAAAGAGTCGTTAATCGAGACCATTAGGCAAGGTACTGAGAAATTGATAGGGGAAGAACATTGTGGGTTTAGAAGAGGAAGAGGGTGTGTGGATCAGGTGATTATGGTAAGATGGTGTGTGAGACGGTCTTCGAGGCAGGGACACTTTTTGGGCTTTTATGGACTTAGAGAAAGCGTATGACAGGTTGATAGAGAGACGTTGTGGAGTGTGCTGCAACTGTATGGAATAAGAGGAAGTTTCTTGAATGCAGTGAAGAGTATTTACATGAAAAGTAGAGCATATAAGAGTTGGGATTGGTACGAGTGACTGGTTTAAGGTGAATGTAGGGATATGTCAAAGTTGTGTAATGTTGCCATGGTCGTTTAATGTGTATATGAATGGAGTGGTAGGGGAAGTAAATGAAAGACTATTAGACAGAGGCTTGGAAATAGCGGATGAGTGTGAAAAGTTGTGGAAATTGAATCAATTACTATTCGCAGATGATACTGTACTGGTGGCTGATGCTGAGAATGAACGGAATCATATTTGTTGACTGAGCTTGTTACGGTGTGTAAAAGAGAGTTGTTGGTGAATACTGGTAAAAGTAGTCATGAGATGAATGAGGAGTGTTAATGTTGGCAGATTGAACGCAGGAGTGACTCGGGAGTTGCTTGAAAAATTTAAGAGTTTTAAGTATCTGGGGTAGTATGTTTCAAGGAGTGGACGAGTGGATGTGGAGGTTAGTCATAAAGTGAAGGAATCGAGTAACTGTCAAGTTTAGTTGAAAA
This sequence comes from Halocaridina rubra, assembly GCA_037179515.1. Classification (NCBI taxonomy): domain Eukaryota; kingdom Metazoa; phylum Arthropoda; class Malacostraca; order Decapoda; family Atyidae; genus Halocaridina; species Halocaridina rubra. Next base: position 14,332 of record JAXCGZ010022958.1, read on the forward strand.
GTGTAATGAGAAATTGGTGGAGGTGTGATTGATGTATCTAGAATTGATGGAATAAGAAATCAGGTTGTCAGACAAAGAACGGGTTTTGAAAGAAAGCTGTCGGGTAGGTTAGATCAGAGAGTACTGAGTTGCTTGGACACATGGAAAGGATGAGTGATGAACGAATAGCGAAGAGAGTATGGAGTGCAGAAGTGATTGGAGTTAAGGCCTGAGGAAGACCTAGCATGAGATGGGTGGATGGCATGGAATGGGCATTGAATACACGTGGAATGTCAGGGGAGCAGCGAACAGAGCGTGCAAGAGACAGGAATGAATGGAGGAATACTATGTATAGGCGACACGGACCAAAGGAATTTCTCGAACCTGCTAGCTCGATGAACTGTGATGGACGGGTGGGAGGGAGATGTCATTTGATGAGGCAGTGAGGGTAAAGCAGCTGCAGCTGGTGGACCTGATTGTAGAATATCCTTGCCAACCTGCCTTGTGGGTGACCAAAGCAGGGTGGCAGGGGAAGGAAATGTGGCAATCCTTTATCCCTAAGGAGCTAAGATAAATAGTTGATGTATGTCTGGATCATGGTGAATGTGTTTCTTGGCCCAGCCACTCCCCCTTAAAAAGGGGAATGAGGTTATGTATGTGTATATATGTATGTTGTGTGTCGTTGTGCAATTGTGTGTGTATACATATGGTAGATAAAGGCCCATTAAAGAAAACTTGGAATTCATATGAAGTACTTTTTAATTTCGTGACCTCTTGTTGTCACCTTCTCAATGTACATTGTACTTTGAAAAGATGACCGGTTGAGGTCTTGAAATTATCAAGTACTTTATATATATTAGATATTATTTCTTTTATGAGACTCTTTGTTTAATAGTTCCGTGCTTTATATATATATATATATATATATATATATATATATATATATATATATATATATATATATATATATATATATATATATATATATATATATATATATATATATATATATATATATATATATATATACTTACTTCATATATATTACATGTTGTTTTCTTTTATGGGACTTTGCCTGTAATAGTTTGGTGTTTATATATATATATATATATATATATATATGATATATATATATATATATATATATATATATATATATATATATATATATATATATATATATATATATATATATATATATATATATATATATATATATATATATATATATATATATATATATATATATATATATATATATATATATATATATATATATATATATTTATTTATTCCCCCTGAGGGAGAGGGGTAAGAAAACTTCCTCCGTGTTCCCCTGCGTGTCGTAAAAGTCGACTAGATGGGGCGGAAAAAGGGGACTGGGAATCCCCTTTGTATTTATTTCCCACAAAAAGTCAAAGTATATTCTTTGACTCAGTCACCCCCTTATAGGGAGGAAAATAGCTTTAGTGTATATATATATATATATATATATATATATATATATATATATATATATATATATATATATATATATATATATATATATATATATCTATCTATCTATCTATCTATCTATCTATCTATCTATCTATCTATCTATCTATCTATCTATCTATCTATCTATCTATCTATCTATCTATCTATCTATCTATCTATCTATCTATCTATCTATCTATCTATCTATCTATCTATCTATCTATCTATCTATCTATCTATCTATCTATCTATCTATCTATCTATCTATCTATCTATCTATATATATATATATATATATATATATATATATATATATATATATATATATATATATATATATATAGCTAACTCAGCCTCAAGCAATTCAAGCACACCTAACCCTCTCTAATCCTATGCCCACACCCATTCTTCCTACACATATTTCAGACACTAATTATTTAGATCTGAAGTTTTAGAATATCTTTCATGTATGACGTATATTGCATTTTCATTCCTATTTGGAACTCTTAGGGTGTAACTGAGTAGCACACTGGAGTCTTTAGCGGATTCTCTAAAACACAGTTAATTGCATGTCAAAGCTGTGAAACCCTTGCTGAAGGAAGAACTAACGTAGATTAAAGTAACAGTGCAATGAAAGATATTACAGACCGGTATTCTCATCCTTTTTCGTAGTAGTTTGGAAGGAAGTTAATGATAATCATATGAATATTGTAGATTTGCCTGATTAGATGTTTGGTGCTCACTCAATACCAGCATTTCTATGTATCTGATATCTAGATGATACAGAAATATATCACCAAAATACTTTTACCAATATAAATGTGCTGATATTGTTTTATTAGTGTTCACTAATAACTTGGATTATTTTTTTCTCTTTAGCTGGCAATAATAGATATTTAGTTCTCATTCTAAATAATAATCTTCTGCGTGAAAATAAAAGGCTTAAATAAAAATTGTCAAAACAAAAAATGGAAAAAGTTATGAATAGCATAAAGTTCTTTTGCAACTTCTTTTTCATATTGCAAAATAGATGTAATAAATGGGGAAGGAAATTTCTAAAGTATATATATTTTTTTTAAGTTACGTTGCTTAAGGAAATTTCTCCGTCTCTCTACTTAAGAAACGTCATTAGGATTTTTTTTTAATCATTTGAGACTTCTTTAATATTCTATAATTTTTATAACTTCAGTTTAATATTCGCCCTTAGAATTAACTGAGAGTAATGTGCAGTATTTATTCTGTATTACATTTCAGGATTATTAGTAATTTATTTTTCTATTGCATACTTTTTATCAATTGTAAACGCTGAAAAAATTATTGTTTAGTTCATAATAGGGAAAAACACTTAAGTATGTTCTACTTCCCTCTTTTCTTTCGCCTCAAGAATCTCTATTGCGTAAGGCGGAAATTCCATCTGACTATTTGCTCTTTAGGAGCTTCCCTTTCTCAAGATATTTCCTAATCCTCTTTATACCTCCCTGTGGAATTTAGCGCATTTGGCACTATTGTAAGATTACCTTTTAATATCCCCTTCTCTCAGTCCAAAGTTATAAATTTTGTAATAGAGGACTCTGTTTATGAAACTGTTATTTGATATTTATACTTCTCAAAACATTTTCAGTATGACCAGTATTATGAATTAGACGATTTGATTTTATGGGGTAAAAAGTAAGTGATTTATCATTATTATTATTATTATTATTATTATTAT
>JAXCGZ010022958.1:27500-40000 GCA_037179515.1 Halocaridina rubra
AGAGGCTGAGGGAATTAGACTTACCATCACTCGAAGCTAGAAGATTGAGGGGGGATATGGTGACAGTCTTTAAATTCCTTCATGGTTATGATAGAGTGGATAGGGATCAATATTTTGATATGGCTGGCTCTAGAACTAGAGGTCATAGTTTGGAGCTTCGTAAGTAAACTTCTTTGCAGGATGTAAGGAAATACTTTTTCAGTGTAAGAGTAGTTGATAATTGGAATTCGCTAAGCGAGGAGGTAGTATCTCAATCAATAGTTTTAAGGACAGGTATGATAAGTATCTCTAAGTAGAAAATGGAACCGATCATGAGATGGGAAGATACGAGCTTTGGGCTCTTTCCCGTAAACACAATTAGGAAATCACAATTAGGTAATCACACACATTATTAGTTAAAATGTGATTTCTCCTTTTTATTCTCTTTACTCTTTGTATTTGCATATTGACGAGGACTGTTATGAACATGGTTAATTTTGCCGGTCACTTTGTCTCAAGGCCAGTACAGGAGCTTGTAATGAAGCTGTCACTTATGATTAAACGTTAGCTAGCAATACAATATATGCCCTTCTTAAGTGCGTCAAGGTTTAATAGACTTATTCAGGTTATTCATAAAGTCCTTAAATACAAAAGAGAAAATATTGCTATAATACTATGATCTGTACTGAAATGGAAGCTTGTATATATTTATGGTTACAAATTCATATATGCCTAAATAAAAAAAAGAACAATTATGAAAGTATTTTGTGAATGTGTGTTTTTATAACATAACACTTTTAACATTAGTAACATACAGTATACATTTATTAGTATTTGCGTTTTTATATGGATAGCAATTCGTATCTAAATGAAAGCATGTGAAATTCAAGAACACTATAGATAAGTTTTATTTGTAGAACTAAATCATACATGAGATATATCAAAAGTAGACCCACCTTATATACGTGTGAGTAAGCAATAAACAATGACAAACTCTTTGATCTGAAATATTAAGTGCAATGCTTTTATCTATTTTATTCCCTTTCCAGTATATATCTATAAGAATTGCTTTATTGCACCCACATTTCAGTTACTATAGTTTGACTTCTGTAAACTTTGATATCATTCAAGAGGTCCCAACTTGCTTTTAGAGTAATTAATTAGAAAAAAGTACACTACTTCGTGTTATCAAATTAAGTGCATAAGTATATCTACTTTCAGACAAGAATTTAGTATCTTGTCAGATATTAGTACTATAGACTTGTTTTTCTGACCCTTTTTCTTATTACATTTTTTCTCTTTATGCCAATGGTCACAAAATTATAGACTATATAAATCTCGTAGAAACATTAAGTAAACTTATATGAACTGCATTTGACAAAGGAAACATTGGTCATTATTCAAATGCATAATGTATCACAAATGCAATAATAGAAGACATTTAGAATTAATATTTTTAATAAATTAGTTAACTACTAATATTATAGTCTCAGCAGTCCCAAGAACAATTAGAATTAAATCAACTGTGTGTATGTCTTCTATAACCAAAGCTCTTTGTAACTCACAAATACTTATGTACATATGACTGTTTGCCACAATCAGTAAAATAATATGATTTTCAGTTTCTCTCAGCCAATCTATCTATCTATTTATCTAATGTATCTAGCATATATATATATATATATATATATATATATATATATATATATATATATATATATATATATATATATATATATATATATATATATATATATATATATATATATATATATATATATATATATGGTAGTTGTGACATAGCCAATACTGTTATCCATGAACAACTTTTTATAACCTTAAGTGGACATGAACTGGCATCACAAATTACAGGATCATGCCTCCATACTGACTGAGCCATAACAGTAGACAGAAGTCTGCATTTTATTATGAAGCAAGATCATGAAAGCACTTTTCCATTGGTCTCTTGCGTGTGTGTACATAAAAGAACTACAATTTAAGAAATATGCAAATTGACAAATAATAATAAAATAAAATTAAGATCCGTATAACTTATGAATAAATAAGATTGTCATTAACTGTGAAAACAAGCAGTAACTTGAATCCTGTAATACAAAAGATTTTAAAATATTAAAAGACTGTTTTAACTATCTAGAATCGATATTTTTAAATAAAGAAGGAGGTATCGTGACTCTTTGGTCACTCCTTTGCTTTACTTTCCTAAAGAAGTGAGGTTATATAAGATTAACACGCAGAGAGGTTGATTGAGTGGATAATCGATGTCAGGAAAAACCACAGATGAGTTACCTCTTATTTCATTTCAGAAAGGTTTAGGAAGGCCAGTGATTCCTCGTTTTTACATTATTTTTTTTTTGTTATGAATTCTCAAATTATATATATATATAATATATATATATATATATATATATATATATATATATATATATATATATATATATATATATATATATTTATATATATATATATATATATATATATATATATATATATATATGTGTGTGTGTGTGTGTGTGTGTGTGTGTGTGTGTGTGTGTGTGTTCACCTCCACACGCTGAAGTTCTCTACATGTAAGACTTCAATGTACATCATAGGGAGTGGCATCATTCCACTCACACTGATGTAGGGGGAACTGTGGCTCTTGCTTTTTCTGCTACATGAGCTGGAGCAGATTATCAAATATCCTACTTGTGTTTGAGATCGTCACAGCCATGCAGTTAGCATTCTTGACCTATTCTTAGCTTCTAAGCCTAAAAACTATTTATATTCTATACTTCCCCCTCTTGGTAACTCTTACCACTATTTGATCTTCTCTTCCATTTTCGCTTCCCCACCAACGATCCCTTCTAACCAGCATCGTCTTTGGCACTGTGAGCATATACAACTTGATGATTTGTGCAACTTTCTCCTTGATTTTCTAAGGGATGGCTATTGCTTTCGGAATGCAACCTTGATCAAGTTACCCAAAAAGTTACTGAGATCTTAATATCAGGAATCGAGGCATTCATTCCTCTTATCAAAACTTTATCTCCCTCTAATCCTAGGTTTGACCATGCCTGCTCCGTTGGCTATTTAGGCAAGGGATCGGGCATACAAGTTATATCAAGCCTCTCCTGATTTATCGCATTCTCTATTTATTATAGCTAGGGATCCCTGCTCCACTCAGATTTGTAGTTCTCCTCCGAATCATTTCTTAACCAGTGACTGTCTTTTTTTAACTTGGAAGCACACTCTAGTTCAGCCAGTTCCTAAGGGAGATGACCATTCTATTCCTCCCAACTACCGGCCAAGGGCTCTAACTTCTGCTATCACTATAGTATTGGAAACTTGGCTCAGCTCTCGCTTCTTGAGAGTTCTTGAATCTAACTCTCTTATATCTGATTCCCTGTACGGCTTCCGAAAGGCAAGATCAACTGGTGACCTACTGTTTTACCTCACTCATATATTGGTCATCATCTCTGGGAAACTAGTGGAACACCTTTGGCGACACCCTTAACATCTCTAAGGATTTTGAAAGTGTGACAAAAGGCTCTCTTAGCCAGATATTTTGCTTATGGCTTTGGCCACTTTCTCTGTTCTCTGATTTTCAGCTTTTCTTTTTGATCGTTTTATATCTTAGGTTGCTGATGGCGCAGCATCTATCTCTTTCCCGGTAATCAGTGCTTCTACAAAGTTCTGTTCTTTCACATACTGTGATCCTACTCTTCATCTATGATCTTCTCCAATCCCCATCTTCCTCTCTTGTCTATGCTTTTGCCGAAGATTCTGTCATTCATCTGCCATCCCCTCACAACTTTAGTCTGCTGCACAAAATCAGCCTCATGTCACTCTTCCTTCAACTCTCAACTCCGACTTACAAAGAGTATCTGAGTGAGGCACTCAAAATTTAATAAAAGTTAATACTTTAATGACACAGTATCTAGCTATTTTATTATCTTCTACTCCTGAAAAAACTATAGTCTCTGAAAGCAACGAAATTTCTCATCTTAATTCTAGCAATATATTAGGTATTCAGATAGCCTCCAACTTGTCTTAGAGAAGTCAAATAATTTAAATTTCAAAAAATTGCATTTAGGAAATTGGGATTTATTTCCTTTTTGTAATTTATTTTCATCTTCCCAACTACTAAAAATCATATAAGACCTTATCTATCCCTACTTAAACTATTGTTCTCATATGTAGTGTGCTTCTTGTTACACTTATCTCCTTGATAAGCTTTAATCTAAGGCCATCAAAGCCACTGATGACCCTTCTCCTGCTAATCTTGATTCTTTCTTTCTGCCAAAAAGTTTAATCTCTTTTCTATCAGTGCTACTTCCATTGCTGCTTTGATGAGTTGGCGAGATGCCTCTGTCCTACTCTGGTGAGGCCATGTAGCACTCTTAGCGGCCTTGTCACACAGGCACTGTGTGAAGATTTGTAGCTCGTGGATTGACCGGTAATATAACTGCCTCATTTCTACCGCTTCCAGACTGTAGAGCTCTGTTCCTCCTTCTGTCTTAGCTAATCCTTATTACCTTTTTTCCTTATAAAACTGATCTATCGTCATCTCAGGACCAAATCTTGCCATGCTCCTATGTCTCCATTTCATTGACTATTCTCTCTACCTGTCCTTTTCTTATTGTTAATCATTCTCTTTTTTCTACCTTGTCCTTAATTGGTATTTGTTCATCTTCTCGATGCTTTCTTTGAATACCCAATGGTCCATGTTGGAAATAAAGTCTTATTATTATTATTATTATTATTATTATTCTTCATAGTTTTCTTCACTGGTTCAAGTGTCACTGACTATATATATGTGTGTGTGTGTGTGTGTGTGTGTGTGTGTGTGTGTGTGTGTGTGTGTGTGTGTGTGTGTGTGTGTGTGTGTGTGTGATTACCTAATTGTGATTACCTAATTGTGTTACGGGAAAGAGCCCAAAGCTCGTATCTTCCCGTCTCCTGATCGGTTCCATTTTTAGACTTAGTGATACTTATCGTACCTGTCCTTAAAACTATGGATTGAGATAGCATTAACTACCTCCTCGCTTAGCGAATTCCAATTATCAACTACTCTTACACTGAAAAAGTATTTCCTTACATCCTGCAAACAAGTTTTCTTACGAAGCTTCAAACTATGACCTCTAGTTCTAGAGCCAGCCATATCGAAATATCGATCCCTATCCACTCTATCATAACCATGAAGGAATTTAAAGACTGTCACCATATCCCCCTGTGTGTGTGTGTGTGTGTGTGTGTGTGTGTGTGTGTGTGTGTGCGTGTGTGTGTGTGTGTGTGTGTTTGTGTGTGTGTGTGTGTGTGTGTGTGTGTGTGTGTGTTTGCATTTTTTGTAAACGTCATGTTCATTATTTCCCTTTTCTAAATAATATTTAATATCACTGCATACAGTATGAATCCTAGTTCTGTGTGTGACTATTAGTCCCTTTTTTAGGGCTGGGCACAATTAAATTTATGCTGGGGAATTAATCCGAGTACTACATGAATGCTTTATATATGCCTAGGCATATATATATATATATATATATATATATATATATATATATATATATATATATATATATATATATATATATATATATATATATATATATATATATATATATATATATATATATATATATATATATATATATATATATATATATATATATATATATATATATATATATATATATATATATATATATATATATATGAGCCTGGGCACCAAGAATATATTTTTAAAGAAAAAGTTGCAGCTTAAGGACAAAGCAGAAAAGAATTATAAACATAATAAAATAAGTTGAAAGAATAGTCCGAGTAATGTTGAGCAGAAATATGGTAGGATTAGGCTCTGAGATGACGATAGATCTGATTTTTGAAAGAAAAAGATCAAAAGAGTTAGGAAAGATAGAAGCAGGAAGAGAATTCCAGTTATTAGAAGTGGAAGGAACAAAGCAGTCACTCAATGACCAGTCTGCAAGCTACTAATCTCCACACAGTACCTGTATGATGACGTTGTTTGGCCCGTGTTCGTGGCCTTGCCAGAGGGGAAGAGTTACATATAACTAAATGATCACAGCATTGATGGAAGTAGTACTCATTAATAAGAGAAAGAGATGACAACTTCTGGAGAAGACAAAGAAAATCGATATTAAAAGTAAGAGGAGGATCATTGATGATTTAGTTTGGCTTACATTCAACCCAGTTAAGGAGATAAGTGTGAGAAGAAGCGTCCCAGATGTGAGAGTAGGGGTGGATGAGTTCATTAGTTTTTAGTAATTGAGATGAGGAGTGATGATGATAACGAAACAGAAATCCAACTTTCTTAGATTCAGATTTAGCCACTTGAATTATGTGAGACTAAAAAGTTAGTTGTTTTAGAAATTAATAGGGCTTCAGGAGGAGAAAATAAAGAAATAGCCTGCAACTGAGAATTTGCGACATCAGTTATACAGAATTTTGGGTGCTTCATTTAGTTATTGTTTGTAAATTGAAATTGAAAGAAGAGGAGAAAGTGTTATTTAACTCATTTCGAGCAGCAGACAGAGGAAATTTTAAGAGTAGAATCGTTGGCAAAGGCGTGGTGGAGAGGATAGGGAGTGGAGACGATAATTGATGAAGTGAAGGAAGAGAATAGGTGAAAAAACAACTTTGTAGAATAACATTGACAACTGGGAAAATGCTAGATATTGCACAATAGACAGTCACAAATACAAAATAGTCAAAAAGAAAACTGAAGATCAAAGAATAGAGAGAAGGGGTAAAGCCATAAGCAGGAAGTGAGGTAAACATAGCCTTGTTTCCGCACTTTCTTAAAAACCTTAAATATAAATGAAGATGGCAAAGGATTCTCCATATTTCTTCAGAGAAGATGACTATACATAAATGAGATAAGAGTGGAGATCATCACTGGAGCTTGCTTTGTGAAAGCCGTACTGGTGACCGGATATAAGCGAGGTAGATTTAAGGTGTGTAAAGAAATGAAAGGTGAGCTAAGCGTGGAATACAGCGATTGCAGGAGTTTATGGCAATTTTATACTTAAGTCATAAAATGCATGAAATATAATTTCATATAATTCTTCAATATCCTTTATAAGAAATAATCCATAAATAATGGCTTATTTATGGATATATTTGCCATTTATGGCACTGAAGTCAATGTAAATCTCTTTCATTAATGACAAAAATGTGACACTAGCAATGCCATGGTAGGTACTCCATTGTGAAGCTGTAAATTATATTACATGAACATCCATGTGAATATTTTTTTTATAAGTAGACCTGCTATAATACACTGAATTAAGAAAAATTAAAATCACACAACGAGAGAACATTTCTGAAATTAGACCTTAACGGTAAGAATAATGCAAATCTCCTTCCTTTCGTTCGAAATGTATTCATATAAACTGCAACTTTTGAAACCTTTCTCATGTTACTAATTATTTTCAATTGAGGTGAATCTTGTGCATTATGTATTCTAAAAACATTGCTAATATAATGGTGATAAGGCGAGACGACAGAAAGAACAAGTGGCTTTTACCATTACAATAAGAACAAAAGGAAGTTTAGTTTATAATTTATAAAAATTGTTCCTCAGAATATAAAATATTATATTCTTTCTAGCTGTTCTTAAATGTAGCTAGTTGAACTGTAAATACTCAGGTACTTTGAATGAAGAGAAGATTTGCATAAATATTGAAAAAAAAAATTATATCCATTGACCATACAAGAGAAAAATAAAAAGTATTACACAATAAAAGTGACGTAGAAAGTATGGATGTTTATGTCCGTTCCAATGATAATTTAATATTTATCAGTATGATTGGTATTCAAAACAGGGACACAACAGCACCTAGAAATATATAAGGTTCTGTGTGATACACATAGAAAACTACTAGATGCACCAGAAAGTATTAATACGGATTTTCTTATAATGAAATCTCAATTCTATAAACTTTTTCTTATACATACTAGCACATAAAATTCCCAATACATTTTTGGACTGGTAAAATATATCCTTGCCAAATTTCAACATTTTTTGACTGCATCATCTGTCAGTATTCCTCTGGCATTTGCATATGAATAAAATCTTACTTCACAGAAATATAAAGCGATGTAAGTTACGAACATTACATTCAACGTTCATTTCTCAGAAACGTGAAGTAATTGTGCATTTAGCATTTTGGAGAAATGGAATATAAAATTCCTTCATCTCTGTTGTTATAGGAGAATCTTTGCTATATAGCAAAAATTACTATATATATATATATATATATATATATATATATATATATATATATATATATATATATATATATATATATATATATATATATATATATATATATATATATATATTTGTGTGTGTGTGTGTGTGTGTGTGTGTTTTCACATAAGTTAATGTGTTTGATTATTATTAATTCCTATACAGCTGAGATTTGAATTAAATGCGAAAAATGAAGCCACGAGTGAGGTTAGAAGAAGCTGTAAATATGAACAAATGGCATTAGGATAGAATGCGTTCAATCCTAGCACAGCAATTAAGCTGTAAGGTTTGTTTTTCCTTTAAGCCTTCAATGGTGTAGTGGATAGCACCTAGGCACTTTAATTATGTGTCTTAGGTTCGAGTCCCGGTTAGGGGTAAATTATGATTCATATATATATATATATATATATATATATATATATATATATATATATATATATATATATATATATATATATATATATATATATATATATATATATATATATATATATATATATATATATATATATATATATATATATATATATATATATATATATATATATTCATATATATATATATATATATATATATATATATATATATATATATATATATATATATATATATATATATATATATATATATATATATATATATATATATATATATATATATATATATATATATATATATATATATATATATATATATATATATATATATATATATATATATATAATTTTTTTCTGTTGTTTCACTGAAGGGTTTCCTTACCATATATATATATATATATATATATATATATATATATATATATATATATATATATATATATATATATATATATATATATATATATATATATATATATATATATATATATATAATTTTTTTCTGTTGTTTCACTGAAGGGCTTCCTTACCATATATATATATATATATATATATATATATATATATATATATATATATATATATATATATATATATATATATATATATATATATATATATATATATATATATATATATATATATATATATATATATATATATATATATATATATATATATATATCTATGTATGTATGTATGTATGTATGTATGTATGTATGTATGTATGTATGTATGTATGTATGTATGTATGTATGTATGTATGTATGTATGTGATTACCTAATTGTGTTTACGGGAAAGAGCCCAAAGCTCGTATCTTCCCGTCTCCTGATCGGTTCCATTTTTAGACTTAGTGATACTTATCATACCTGTCCTTAAAACTATGGATTGAGGTAGCATTAACTACCTCCTCGCTTAGCGAATTCCAATTATCAACTACTCTTACACTGAAAAAGTATTTCCTTACATCCTGCAAACAAGTTTTCTTCCGAAGCTTCAAACTATGACCTCTAGTTCTAGAGCCAGCCATATCGAAATATCGATCCCTATCCACTCTATCATAACCATGAAGGAATTTAAAGACTGTCACCATATCCCCCCTTACTCTTCTAGCTTCGAGTGATGGCAAGTCTAATTCCCTCAGCCTCTCATCATAACCGAGATTGCGTATTTCTGGCACCAGTTTCGTGGCATGTCTTTGAACTTTTTCAAGCTTAGCTATGTGCTTTTTCAAGTGCGGATTCCAAAAGGGGGCTGCATATTCGAGTTTTGGCCTCACATAGGTTACATAAATATTTCTGAACATTTCCTTGTCCATGTGCCTGAAGGCTACCCTTACATTTGATAAGAATGCATATGCTGCCCTTACTACGCCATTTATATGTATTTCTGGAGACAAATCTGCCAATATGTTTACTCCTAGATCTCTCTCATTTTCTGTCTCCTGAAGTTGTACTCCAGCCACCGAGTAGTCAAGCTTGGGCCTTCTTGCACTTGTACCCATTCTCATTACCTTACATTTTGAGGTATTGAATTTCATTAGCCACTTTTCTGACCACTCATGCAGATTATTTAGATCCTCCTGAAGTTCTCTACCATTGTTCTCGTTTTTTACTTTCTTCACAATCTTTGCATCATCTGCAAACATATTCATGAATGAATTTACAGACTCTGGTAGGTCATTTACATATACAAGGAACAAAAGTGGCCCTAAAACTGAACCCTGTGGAACTCCACTACTAACTCTTCTCCATTCAGACACTGAGTGTCTTACTCTAACCCTCTGTTCCCTTCCTTCTAAGTAAGTTTTTATCCATTCCAAGACATTTCCACCTATTCTAGCCATTGATTGCAGCTTCCTAATAAGTCTCCCATGTGGAACAGTGTCAAACGCTTTCTGGAAGTCTAGGAATATGCAATCTGCCCAGCCCTCTCTTTCCTGTAAGATTTGGCTTACCTCATCATAAAATTCTAATAAGTTTGTTACTGTTGATCTTCCTTCTCTGAAGCCATGTTGCCTCACTGACAAAAAGTTGAAGGATTCCAAGTGAAGAGAGATATGTTTCCTTAGTAGTTTCTCCATAACTTTGCAAACTATGCTGGTCAAGGAAACTGGTCTATAGTTCAGAGCCGTATCCCTCCTTCCCTTTTTGAAGATAGGTATCACATTTGCTTGTTTCCAGCATCTTGGAATCTCCCCCGACTCCAATGACTCCTTAAATATGATACTTAGTGCCACTGATATTGTGTTTGCGCATTTTTTAAGCACATGAGGGGATATGTCATCAGGACCTGTAGCTTTATGAACATCTAAATCCATCAGCGCTTTGCATACCTCTGTGGCTGTAAGGTTGATGTTCTCTAATACCGGCCCTTGAGCTTCTATCACTGCAATCTGAGGGGGTGGGGTATTTTCTACTGTAAATACTGACTGAAACTCCTTGTTCAATTCTTTGCAGATCTCTTCGTCCGTCTCAGTGATGCTTCCATCCGCTCTCTTTAGCCTTAAAACCTGTTCTTTTACCTTCAGTTTTCCTCTGATAAAGCTGTGGAAAAGCTTGGGATTTTCTTTCGCCTTCCTGGTGATGTCCCTCTCATAATCTTTCTCTGCCTCTCTCCTTTTACTTAGGTAGTCATTTCTTGCTCTTTTGTAGGTTTGCCAGGCATTTATGTTTTTTCTCCTCCTATACCTTTTCCAGCATTTGTCTCTCCACTCCTTAGCTCTTTTACACCCATTATCGAACCATTTCTCTCTGGCATGAATTACACCTACTTTGGTGACAGGTATGCAGCAATCTACAATCTTCCCATAATTCTCACAAAAGATGTCATACATTTCTTGTACAGATTTGTTGTAAAATAAGGTTCTCCAGTCAATAACTGCAAAAAGCTCATTCATTTTGATGTAATCTCCTTTCTGATAGTTCCTCCTCATGTCCTCAGTGCCTCTACTCTCAGGAAGAATGTCTTCAATGATATACTCCATCAACAACACACAGTGGTCACTCTTTCCAATTGGTGGTTCATACTCAATATTTTCAATATCCAACACATTATCTGTGAACACCAGATCAAGTAGTGATGGCTCATCCCCACCCCTGGCTCTTGTTGGTTCCATTACATGTTGGTGTAGGAAATTCCCTTGTACGCAATCTAGGAATCTTGCCCCAAAGGAGTCCTCACCACTGTGTGGGTCAAGATTTATCCAATCTATCTCTTTATGATTAAAGTCTCCCATAATCAAAATCCTACATTTTTTCTCCCGCGCCATGTTAACAACTGAGTTTATGACTTCAATCGTACCTATATGACTTTCCTCATAAATTTCAAGCCTATTTTGGTTCCTTGGTGGGTTGTATACAACAGTTATTATAATGCTCTCTGACCCAGTATTTATGCGAGCAACAAGAAATTCCCTGAACTCACTTTCTATAGCCAAGTTTATCTCTTCAACTTGAATCCTCTCACTTATGAGCAGTGCTATCCCTCCACCAGTCCTCTCAGATCTTTCGACCCTTAGTATTCTGAAGCCCTTAGGAAAAACTGTGACACTGTTTATGTCCTCACTCAACTTAGTCTCTGTAATTGCTACTATATCTGCCTTACTGTTGTGAATCCTATCTTTTAATTCTACTGCCTTACCAGCTAATCCATCAGCATTTGTGTATAACAATCTTAATGAGGCCCCATCCCCTGATCTTCTGTCATTATCTTCTTTATCTCCCCTTTGTCTGGAAGTATTCCGTAACGAAAATTTTTCTTCTCTTCTTCATTTCTTCCATCATTTAACCTTCTTGCCTCTTGCAACAAGTTTTTGATCTTTCCCATCTCTTCCTGTGTTCTGTATCGTCTAATGAACACTTCTTTGCATTCTTGA
>JAXCGZ010022958.1:45000-85709 GCA_037179515.1 Halocaridina rubra
TTAAAAATGTGAATGAAGAATGAGACAGACAAAGAATTAATAATAATATAAGTAAATAATGCAAAAATAACGTACTGGAATGTAAAAGAAGAAGAATGACAAGTCATTAAAGAATTAGGATGAGCAGCTTGGTAATTCCTTTTTCTTTCAGTCGGAATTAACTGAAAAGGAAGTACATTTTCTCTGTGGCTAATGAACTTACAAAAGAAAAAAATGGAATACACAAAAAGTGCATAAAAGAATTATAACTATCAGCTTAACTGTTTTATTTATTTATTTATGCAATCTACTTAATTATATACTTTTTAAAGGCTCAAAAAACCTTCAATCATCTTGTACAACTTTTTAAAAGTTTCATAACTTCATTCCCTTTTTTTTTTATCGTTTTTAGACCTCTAAAGCCCTCTTTTTTTTGTACTTGCAAATCTTTGACAAGAGAAGAAGGAAGAAGAAGAAGAAGAAGAAGAAGAAGAAGAAGAAGAAGAAGAAGAAGAAGAAGAAGAAGAAGAAGAAGAAGAAGAAGAAGAAGAAGAAGAAGAAGAAGAAGAAGACGAGAGAGAGAGAGAGAGAGAGAGAGAGAGAGAGAGAGAGAGAGAGAGAGAGAGAGAGAGAGAGAGAGAGAGAGAGAGAGAGAGAGAGAGAGAGAGAGAGAGAGAGAATACATGTGCATTATATATAATTTCTTCCCTGATTGGATAGAATAAAACAAAATTGTTTTGAACATGGTGAGGGATAATAATGAAGCCAAACTAATCACTTTTTAATCTCAGAATAAGGATTATATACTTTTGGTTCTCTGCTCTGAAGAAGACTTAAAATTCACATATAAGGAATAAGGAATTTGTGGGCAGTCTCTTATTATTGCTTTTCTTTTATTGTTTTATTTCACTGGGTTATTTTCAGATTTGAAGTGTAGTAATGATAGAAACAAAGGCAAAACATTTATATCTTCAAAAATAAATTTACATATATTATCAAAACTCATCTGAAAAACTGTATCTAAAGTGTAAATGGCAAGGTGAAAACAAAGAACTAATAAAAAAGTAATCGGAAATAATGATGATTTAATACTCACATAAATGCATACACACACACACACACACACACACACACACACACACACACACATATATATGATTATTTATCTTGAATACTCTCTCTCTCTCTCTCTCTCTCTCTCTCTCTCTCTCTCTCTCTCTCTCTCTCTCTCTCTCTCTCTCTCTCTCTCTCTCTCTCTCTCTCTCTCTCTCTCTCAAATACACATATGATAGAGCTATCAGTGTTGGATTATTGCAAGTGCACTTTAACCTCCGTAATTATTTTAAATTGATTTGTAGTTTAATGGGAAGTTTTATTTTTCTATTCACCACACAATTTCGGTGAAGAGTATCCCTATGCAATAACATCCATGACTTATGACAGTAAAAGGGAAAGGTGACTATATCGTTGACCTACTATTTGGAGAATGTTTACTTTAGTATGAATAAATTATAATATTGAGTCTATGAAAAAATTGATTTAAAATATTTTAGGTGTGATTGTCATAATTGTAAAAAATCAGCTGTAAAATATTATAACCATCAAGCATTATCCTTGACTTCATTTCTTTAAATACATTGCAACTTGAAGTAGTATTAAAACGTCCTGATCCATATGGAATATTTTAAGCTGCATGTATATACGTGGTACCGTCACCACAGTGAAAAGCCAGTTTACCCTTTTAAAAGTCAGTTATAAGCTATTTGTAAATATAACAACTAAATAAAAACTTCCACGGCAATTTGGAATAGTTGTGAGTATAAACGTATATAGCAATACTAGACTAGAATCTGTTTTGTCAGACTGTCTTTATCTGCAAGGCTCAATTGAATCCTTAATGAATGATATTTGGTGCAGAGTATGTGGCGTCTTTCAGGGAATAACCAGATTATAGTAGGCCATTTGTATTGCCTTTTTTTGCAGTACCATGTCATCCAAGGTTTTGCAGTGGCAAATGAGAAAATACGAAACAATGCAGTCTAGTGCGAAATTTACTTTGGGTCAGTACAGTAAGGAGTTCATAGGATATGAAATTTACAGTTTCTCAACTCCAGCACATTCAGCATTCTTAGCAGAGTAGTAATATAATTAGTCATTAATTTACGCTTTTTAGGGTGCACAGTTATTTTTAATAAACAACTTTTTTCACCTTTAGCGCAAAAAGTTCTTGGGTATAATGCAATATAGCAAAGCAGTGGTGAAATGTATAGCTGAAAATACAAGAAAATCTGAAAGTTTAGGACAGGCAACTTTCACATAAGTCAGGCACTGAAATATGGAGATGGAATGTAATCTCCCCCATAATGAGAAAAATAGACTCTCTGTTTTTATGGTGCTACCCCTATAGGTGTGATAAAACAGAGATGCAGTGATTTGCTGGGTATGATAAAGGGATGTTGCACAATTTCCTAAGACTTTGCTGTTGGGATAGGGAGAAAAAGTAAAATATAATGCTTATACTAGGTAGGAAGGGTGAGGGAGAGATTAAATATTAAGATACTTTGATGAAAACTGTCTTGATCAACAAAATTCATGATATATATATATATATATATATATATATATATATATATATATATATATATATATATATATATATATATATATATATATATATATATATATATATATATGTATATATATATATATATATATATATATATATTTATATATATATATATATATATATATATATATATATATATATATATATATATATATATATATATATATATATATATATATATATATATATATATATATATATAACAGCATGCCTTAAAATAGCAAATTATATCAATACTAAAGAAATCAATACCTTCCTGTGTATAAATCAAAATATACATCCTCTTCTGTGATATAACAAGAAAGCCTTAGTTTTTTATGATTGTGACTCCAGGACAGGCCAACAAAAAGTTTGCATAATAATTCCAAGCATTGTAATTATATGTACAGTGACTTCATATTTGTAACATTGGGAAAACTCTCTAAAGTAACCTCTACTTGAGAAATGTATATTATTGCGCAGATTAAATCAATGCACATTCTGGTAAAGGTCTTTTATAAATTGATATATATTTTTTAATTTAATTATCCAATATAATTTAATACTTTTTAGAAAGCTAAATATTAAAGTGTCTAATATTTTTCTAAATCAGAATTATTGTCGTTTATGTTTTTCCGCTTTATTATCGATGGAAGTAGAATATTTCAATATAAAAAATTGTATAAACCAATTATTGAGTAGTTTTGATAAATATTCACTCAGGCACAATTATGTAACTGTAGTACTAAGATAACGATATTTCTTTTTCTACTCCTCAAAATGGAATTGCTTGAATTGTTTTTATTTTGTTACAGGGAAATATAAGCTCAATTTTGTGACCCTAGAAATCTTTAGAGAATTAAGGTCTCTGTGTTATGTTACATCATAGATTAATATCTTGCAAAAGGTCCAAATGCAGTTTATGACGTACCACTATTAGTTTCCTTTTTTTTTTAATGCTAGAAAGGCATTTAGAAGATTCGGTGGTTTTGCTATTTGCAAATGCTGTTTGCTCATCAAACACTTCTAATAAAGTGAGAAGCAAATTTAATTCTCAATAAACTTCAATCGTCTAGTATGGTTAATTATTATATTTATAATGACAGTGCTATATTCCATTGATCTCTATTACAGCCAATGCATACCAATGTCATGTTATCAACTTTGCTTGTACTACAGACTACATTCCATATGATTACATTTTTGTCATTAATAAATGATATTCATATTGACTTTAGTGCAGTAAATGGCAAATATAATAGCTGTTATGTTTATTTGCTTCTTTGTTTCTTTTGCCGTTTTATGTGTCAATGTTAATTCCCATTCTAATAAAGGTGAACAGCAGGTTGGAGATGGGAAAATAAGGCTGGCTTCGCTTCCTGACGCCCCCAGTGGGACCGAATGCTGGTTTGTTAGTTGCAGTCAAATGCTCTAACCACTGTACTACCGCTGTAATAGGTGTTAAGTAAATGATGAATATACTAGACGCTGAAGCTTTCAATGCAATAACATTTGAGGAATTTCACAAATTTGTCTTGTCTGGCATTCTGATTTATTACTGGACTTCACGTAGTATGGTCAACAATTTAGTTGTTCCCATAACTCACTTATCAACATAATCAACAACTGCCATGTCCCCCCCCCCCAAGATTTAGTAATTGATGAACTTGACATATCAAGTCGGAAATTACGAAGCTAAAAAGTTTTACGCCAGAACCACTTTTGGAGAACCATAACGGTGTTCCTCTTATAATGGCTTAGGTCATTAGCCAGGATTTTTAGGCCATCGTTAGTTATTTTTAGGGTGCCAAATAGAAAGTGTTTCTTCATTATTTTTGTTATAGCTGCAGCTGGTTTACCTTCACCACTTCATCACATGGCGCCGCTCCACACCCTCAATCATAATCAACTGTGCACACACACACACATACACACACACCCACTGTTCCACACGGGAGACTTATTAAGAAGCTGCACGCATTGGCAAGAATAGGTGGAAATGTCTTGGAATGGATAAAAAATTACTTAGGAGTAAGGGAACAGAGGGTTAGAGTAAGACACCCAGTGTCTGAATGGAAAAGAGTTAGTAGTGGAGTTCCACAGGGTTCAGTTTTAGGGCCATTTTTGTAACTTGTATATGTAAATGACCAACCAGAGTCTGTATATTCATTCATAAATATGTTTGCAGATGATGCAAAGATTGTGAAAAAGTAAGAAATGATAACAGTGGTATAGAACTTCAGGAAAATCTAAATAGTCTGCATGAGTGGTCAGAAAAGTGGTTCATGAAATTCAATACTTCAAAATGTAAGGTAATGAGACTGGGTACTAGTACAAGAAGGCCCAAGCTTGACTAGTCGGTGGCAGGAGTAGAACTTCAAGAGACAGATAATGAGAGAGATCTAGGAGTAAACATACTGGCCGATTTATCTCCAGAAAAGCATATAAATGGCATAGTAAGGGCAGCATATGCTTTCCCAGCAAATGTAAGGGTGGCCTTCAGGCACATCGGCAAGGAAATGTTCAAAATATTTATGTAACCAATGTGAGGCCAAAGCTTGAATATGCAGCCCCGTTTTGGAATCCGCATTTGAAAAAACACATAGTTATGCTGGATAAAGTTCAAAGACATGCCACGAAACTGGTGCCAGAAATACGCAATCTCAGTTATGATGAAAAGCTGAGGGAATTAGACTTACCATCACTCGAAGCTAGAAGAATGAGGGTGACGGTTTTTTAATTCCTTCATGCTTATGACAAAGTGGATAGGGATAGATATTTGATATGGCTGGCACTAGAACTAAGGTCATAGTTTGAAGCTTGGTAAGAAAACTTCTTTGCAATATGTAAGGAAGTACTTATTTTTAGTGTAAGAGTAGTTGATAATTGGAATACACTAAGCGAGGAGGTAGTTAATGCTAACTCAATCCATAGTTCAAGGACAAGTGATAAGTATCACTAAGTACAAAATGGATCCGACCAGGAGACGGGAAGTTACGAGCTTGGTGCTCTTTCCCGTAAGCACAATTAGTTTTTTTTTTTTTTTTTTTTTTTTTTTTTTTTTTTTTTTTTTTACACACACACACACATAGATATATTATATATATATATATATATATATATATATATATATATATATATATATATATATATATATATATATATATATATATATATATATATGCAAAATAAACTGTTATTTATATATATATATATATATATATATATATATATATATATATATATATATATATATATATATATATATATATATATATATATATATATATATATATATATATATATATATATATATATATATATATGTATATATATATATATATATATATATATATATATATATATATATATATATATATATATATATATATATATATATATATATATATATATATATATATATATATATATATATATATATATATATATATATTGCAAAATAAACTGTTATATATATATATATATATATATATATATATATATATATATATATATATATATATATATATATATATATATATATATATATATATATATATATATATATATATATATATATATATATATATATATATATATATATATATATATATATATTGCAAAATAAACTGTTATATATATATATATATATATATATATATATATATATATATATATATATATATATATATATATATATATATATATATATATATATATATATATATATATATATATATATATATATATATATATATATATATCACAGCATAATATGAAGCAGAAAAGGCCCATAAATAAAACACAAAGAGAAGCGAAGATGTACTATGTATTACGACTGAACTCCAGTCCTCTTCAGGTACAAATGATTCGATATTTACAAAGCCGTGGAGAAAGAATATGGGGGGGGGGGTTATGCCAGCTATGATTGCCAGATGGATCCACAATAGTATTAGCTTCAGACGTCAGGTCAGGTGGACGGTCATTTTGCATAATCTTCTTAATGAGGTCTTTTAATATTGCTTCATCCACAATATCAGATCTCCTCTCTCCATTCGATAAATTTAAGGTTTCTGATTTTTTCTATAATGGCTGCTTCAAGTATCTTTCTCCTGTATTGGCAATTACTCTTACATAGCAATGAGGACTCACTCCAATTAAAACGGTGACCAGTATCTCGATATGCACAAATAAAACAGAACTTTCAGCACCATATCGCACTGCTCTTTTATGCTCAGATGTTCTCTGGCCTAGCAAATTACCAGTTTGACCTATGTAAGATATATCTCAGGAACTGCAATCAATTTTATAAATCCCCTCTTCTAAAGTTTTTTTAATTCTGATACACGTTAATAAGTGAAGAACCAATTGTTTTAGGATAATTAAATATAAAAGGATTATTTCTGCTTAATTGATAACTAAGAATTTTAATATTTTCTAAATAGGGAATTGGATATTTCAATCGTATATGCAAAGTTTATTTTTGACTGTTCAGCCGGCCCATTGAAAAATATTTTATTTGCTCTGTTATTTGCGTTTTCGATTATATATGCAGGATACATGAGGCTTTCTAATTATTGGGGGATTAATGTGAATTCGTATTGCAAGTGATAAGTGGAACATGCTCTAAGACCTCTTAGGAAAAGATTGCATGGTAGTTTCTAAATCAGCACATTGTTTCCTTAATCCATTGTCAATTTTCCCATTTATGAATATAAACCATAAAGTTATATGCAAGATTCACGTGAGTCTTAGTTATGAAAATATTAACAACAGATTTTTATTTATTAAATAACCGTTCTGGACAGTTCTTCGAATATAAATTTGACTACAAAATTTCATTGGGAAGACCCATAAACCATGATGTTTTACAAAATTCTCTTTGAACTCTGTGCTATAAAGTTCTTAATTGCTTTAATAATTGATTTAAGTAGTTTTCTCTGCACAAATAATATTTTTCCCACTATATCTCTGTACATCCACAAACAAAAGTAAACATTAATAATGTAATATATCGATTGTTTAAGTGCTCGTAACAAAAAAAAATTGGAAGAAAAATTATCATTCACTCCTTTGAAGCTGTCACTTGTGTCAGCTTCATAGCTATTTTCTTCAATGATCTTCGCGGTTGACATGCTCATGTACAAAACATGATCTGGGTAATTAATTTAGTAAGTTAGCTTAGTGCATATATATATATATATATATATATATATATATATATATATATATATATATATATATATATATATATATATATATATATATATATATATATATATATATATATATATATTGTGTGTGTGTGTGTGTGTGTGTGTGAATCATTTTTACCCTGACCGGGTCTTGAACCTAGAACATATATTTACTAAGATAAGGAGCGACTGGTTCAAGTTCCGGTTGGGGTAAAAATTATTCATGTTTTCACATATGGTAATGTGATTATATATATATATATATATATATATATATATATATATATATATATATATATATATATATATATATATATATATATATATATATATATATATATATATATATATATATATATATATATATATATATATATATATATATATATATTGGGGGGATTTGTCGTGACCTTTTCTTCCCTAGGAGCTAAGAATTGTGATTAGAATGATTTTGCTTCTTGTGACTATGTGTGCTTTGCATTAGCCACGCCCCCCTCCCCTTATAAAGTAGATTAATGGCTAGTTAATATGTAAAAATGTGTTTGTTAAATGAACATAACTAGGTTAAAAATTAAAAAATAAAGTATGCAGATAAAAGTTCCCACTGAGGTTTTGCAAATTAGATGCGTAATTAATCCATTTATATATGAAATAAAGATATCTCTGCTAGCTGGATTTAAGATACCATAAATACATAAAGGTAGAAATATGACTTCTCATTAGCTGTAGTTAAGACTTCCTCTTAGAATCTAGATTTTGTTGTTTGTTTCTTGAAGGGTTCAGTACCAATCATATTAGTGAGTACTGTTTAAATTAATAATAAATAATTCTACTAAAGCATGTGTTTCTTAATCTCAGCAGGTAAATATTAACAGAATTGTTACACCCACTAAGATATAATACCTTGCTGGAATCCATATCGACATATTAAAACGTATATCACTTATTTACTATTCCAGGCATTTGAGTCAAGGCCATAGTTATTATGTTTAGGAAATGTGTATGTATATAATTATTTTTTTTTGGTCATGTGGAGTGGAAGAATCTATATTCCAATATTAATAAGACTATATTACACTTTACCACATAAAAAAAAAACATCGAACTTACAGTTCAATTCTGCTAGTTTGCAATAATCCTTCGACGTTCTTATAGATCTTGATTGTTTGAATAAATGTATTTCCATCGGAATTGTTCAGTAGTTCTTACTTTGTTTGGTACAGAAGTCATTCACAGAGTTCATTAGTATTGATAATGTAATTATGTCAATTGTTGCTTCAAGAATATGAAAAAAGATACCTAAGAGCTTTATTATGTGTATCGGAAAAATATTTTTATGAAATTTAAAGAAAAAAATATTATTAATCACAATCTAGCTTATATTAAATATCTTCCATCATGTCTATTTTATGGAAGGAAGTTTTAGTATTCATATAAATGTTAGTCTTACATTTATCCATATAATAATTAAATAAATAATAATAATAGCTATTATTATTATTATTAATTACTACTATTACTAATAGTAATAATAATAATACTATATTGTGCATATCCTCTACTGTTTTCTTTCTAATACATTTTATCTTGTATTTATAAAGTTTTGACAAGCCACCACAAGTGAATTATATTCTTTTGCTGTCCTTATATTCGTAAGAGTTTATGCTGAGCATAAGCTTATATATATATATATATATATATATATATATATATATATATATATATATATATATATATATATATATATATATATATATATATATATATATATATATATATATATATATATATATATATATATACTTTTTTTATGAGTGTGACACCGGGACAGGCAAAAACTGCCTTCATCACTAAAGGCCCGGGCACGAGAAAACACCAAGATGAAGGAAAAGAAAAAGGTTAAGGTCAAAGCAGAGATGAGGTAATGTCACACAAAGGAAAACGACTGATAGGAATAACAGTCATAGTACAGAGGACCCAGAGATATGGAGGACTAGACCCTGAAATGCCTGGAAGCTAGCTGTATATATTACATATTATTATAATTATCATTATTATTATTATTACAAAAATACTCGAGCTTTTATCAGAGCCTTCCCTCTATGTAATATATGTCTGACTGAACCCTCAGTGATAGTTTTCCTATCTTATGTCATGATTCTAAAAGGGAAAATTATGCAAATTAAAGGGTTCATGATATGCGTTTGTAAGGACAGGGCACGAGATAAGGGCACACAATATAGCATCTGAATATTGCTATGGACTGAGGTCAAACTGTGATGTTTATGCGTGTTATAATCTGACACATAATATTTTATTCCTCTAAATATAACCAAAAGGTAGTTCGTATAGTAAAGTATTTGTTTATTCATTTACGCACACGTACACACATTCATACATATTTGTTTTCGAGTAATATGTAAGCTAAAGTTGTACAGTATATAAGAAGCTCTAAGAAACTTTATTGAATCAGTATAACTTGAGATATCTCTCTCTCTCCTCTCTCCTCTCTCTCTCTCTCTCTCTCTCTCTCTCTCTCTCTCTCTCTCTCTCTCTCTCTCTCTCTCTCTCTCTCTCTCTCTCTCTCTCTCTCTCTCTCTCTCTCTCTCTCTCTCGTGTGCTCTTCCACAAACTCATAAAAATATGTCATATACATAAAAATAGAGAAATTGCTTGATGTATAAGAAGGATTGAATTGTAAAATAAGAATGTAGATTGTTCATATATATATATATATATATATATATATATATATATATATATATATATATATATATATATATATATATATATATAACTACAATATTCTGTCTTTATGGAACTAATCGGATGCTGTTTGTGACAGAATATTATAAGAATATTATAAAGATATATGACAGACAATCTCTCCCTTATCACTTGTCATGATTATTAAAAAACTTTGACGTTTCTGAGGCTGGAAGAGAAATAAAAACTGAATATAGTATTTTAAATTTGTTATAGTTGATACAGTGAACCCTCTTTTTTTAATGAATTCAAGAGTCTTGGTGTTGTTTATATTCCAATGTCAACATTTAAATTTCCTCATAGCTAACGAATCAGTGCCTAATTTTTACCGAGTATTCACAGAGTTCAATAACCCCAATGTGGAACATAGAAATTGTTTACTAGAATCTTTTGAACATGAGATTGAGAAATAGTCGCATCCCTCATGTATTAGAGTCTACCAGTTCAGAAAACCGAAGTTATTATGCCATTAGATGTGTGAGGTCAATAGAAGAACAGCATCTTTACGAACTTGGGTATTCATAATTATAAGATTATACCTTTACTGCTGCTGTAAGTAAAAAAAAAAACAATTGTGAATACAAGTTTAAAACATTTAAATCATTTGCATATATATATATATATATATATATATATATATATATATATATATATATATATATATATATATATATATATATATATATATATATATATATATATATATATATATATATATATATATATATATATATATATATATATATATATATATATATATATATATATATATATATACACTCGTATTTCATATTGTTTTATATTCCTGATAATTGTGAAAAGAGAAGGATAACTCATTCTTTCGCGGAGATTTGAAATACAGTTGAATATTTGTGTGTTATTTTAGAGATGAAATTTTCATCTATTTTCCGACTCTCTACAAGTCACTCTGTGTTCAGATCATATATATGTTGACGAAGATTTTATATATCACACACACTCATGTAAATGTTTCTTTTATATGTTGAGAGTTTAGAATTATCTGTTGCGAATGTATAATACCAAAGCCTATTATGTATACAGTAGATCACATCTTAAATATCCAAAGTGCATAAGGTGACTCATACAGTCTTCCACTGTTAAACCACCTGAGTTATGAATAAGGTAGCAATGGAGCCCCTATTATGAGAGCCCCTGTACACATTATACATTATAATAAAAGATGTCCAATAAAAAGAGAAATGTTAATAAATAGTCACATGATAAAAGTTTGTCGTATCATTTCACTTCTTGAGGGAAAGAAATGAGTTTTCTTGGCTGGGATAGGAATAGATGGGACTCTATTGGAAAACGAGGGTGGTAGAGGATAACCCTTTTGAAAAGAGTAAGGTTTGTCATCTAGCTGTTTTGAGGAGAAGGAAATGAAAGAGAGAGAAGAAGATTAGAGGAAGAAGTAGGCTGAGGAAGAAGGGTACGACAGGTAATATACAAGGTTGGTGACAAAGAAAAATTCGAAAAGAATAACTTGCTAACGGCGATGCTTTTTATTATTTTTTTTGTCACCAACCTAGTTAAAATTACTTAGTGTACCCTTCTTCCTCTGCCTATGTCTCTCTACCCCCTTCCATTTCCTTCTCTTCAAAACTAAATAGATGACAAACCTTGCTCTTTTCGAAAGGGTTCTCCTACACTACCCATGTTTTCCACTAGAATCCTCTCTACTCTCATCCCATCCAAGAAAAATAAATATTTCCCTCTGGAAGTGAAATGACACAATAAACTTTTGTCATATGTGACTCTCTTTGTGAATATTTCTCTATTTCTTAAACATCTTTTCTCTCACTCTCACTCTGCTTTCCAGTAAATAATGACCAGAGATTCCGCGACAAGTTCCCCGCAATACATTCACATCCAATGCTCTTCTAATCACCCTCCTGTCCACCACCACATAATCCATTAATGCTCTGTCAAGTACTATACCATTATTTACTTTGACCCATGGATACTTGTGTACATCTCTTCATTCTAAATACAGTATTGGCAATCAACATCTCTCTCTCAAAACGCATTTCTATAATTTTCTATCCAGTCTCATTCCTACCAGGTACTCCATACTTTCCAATTAAACCATCCATCTGGTATTCCCTAGTCTAGCATTTAACTCTTCCATCAATACAACATTCACATTCATTCCTAAGTCTTTTACACACACGTTCAGTTTCATCCAAAATTCTTCTCTTACTTCCTCACTTCTCTCACCACCAGGTCTATGGGCGCTCTCACATTTTAGCCTCAATTATTTGAGATGATCCCTCCTTCCAGTCCACCACACATTTATCTCTTCATTTACTAACTGAGCCATTCTCCCTCTTCCTCGCTGTCTCTCAACTCCAGACACCCTACCTGCCACACTCCCAAATGTCACCTCACCAACTCCTTTCAGCTTAGTTTCAGTGCAAGCACATCCATCTTTCTCTTCACAAACATACGCCTTATCTCCTCCCTTTTACTTTCACTTACACCACAACCACGCACATTCAGAGAATCAATCACTAGGGTTCTGTCTGGATCTCTCCTGCCAGAATAACCCCACATTTCTTAGACAATAGTAGGAAGAAAACTTCAGAGGAGGGGGATTCCCAATCCCCTCGCTTTGTCATTATTGTACATTATATAATTATGAGAACTAATCGAATTATCACAGCCAACATAATATACACTTTTTCTAAGTATGGTATGGAGATACTTTTATTTTTAAGGTTTAACATATGCTTTATATTCTTTATATTTGCTTAATAAGCAACATTTTTATATATTAATATTTTAATATATTTATTTTCCTATATTCATGATTTATTTACTAGCAAACTGTTTTATCGTTTGCTTTTTGCGATTCCTGCTTGTTGACATCAGTGGTCTCATTTTAGGTGTTTGTTTATATTGCGCAGTTCCTCTTACTTGCTTTTGCTTTTCAGTTATGTTATAAGATTTTTTTTTACCAACATCATTGCCACACCTGAATTCTTCAACGAAGAAAATACCTTTGTAAAGAATGTTGTAATTAACTTTATTTTTTTTCTGTGGAGGATAGGTTATAAAACACAAGTTGCTAAAATTTTCAAAAAGTTGTTAGAAGGCTTGACAATTATCATATATTTGAAAAAAAAAATTAATATGAGAACAAACATTTTAACGTTTCAGATTTTTGTGCCATATATATTTTTAGAGTTCAAAACATTAATGAAGCAATTATTGCTCCATATTTTTACAACAATCAAATGATGCAGTTTAGTCATTTAACCAACAGTCGACTATGAAATCAAATGTCCGCTTCAGGTAATGTAATTACGTGAACATTGGTATTTCGAATAAAATCTAATGAACTGCAATAAAAAAGGGAGGAGGGGTTAGGCTTTACCTAGGAAATTACTACTATTGAATGTAAAAAAAGACGTCCACTCTCCATAATTACGTCTGATTGTTGAGCAATACAGTAGAATTGTCCATCCCATTAGACTGCAATTTGATTTAATTTTCCTAAGATAGTTCAAAAAAGCAAGATGAAAATAGAACATCCGTCAGTTTGGTTTGTAATTGAATAATTATTTTTTTTTATTAAAATATTCTTATGCAAAGTATCACATGATTGTGTCTAATAAAATAATAATAATAATATGAAAAATGAAGAAGAAAAAGGATGATGATGAAGAAGAATATACAATACTAAAAATGTTATAATAGCTATTCATATTCTTCTTGTTTCTTTTAATAATTATGTCACAAATTATCTGTAGACATAAAGCTTCAAAGACCCAATAAAAATCTCGGGGACTATCATGGTGTTTTTTATTAGAAGTTTCATAGTCACTTATCAGAAACCTTATCTATATCCAAATCTTGTAAGCATTTGCAATTTTGAAAAAGATTTTGATGGTTGAGGCTCCTATTATAACACTGAAAATCCCCTTATTTACAAGAAATCATTTACAGAAAGGAAAGATACAATTGGCAGAGATAGATTTCAGTACCCTATTTTGCGAGCTTTCTCGGAAGAAAATATTTCTTACTACTTTTCATGTAGACTGGAGGTACAAAGGTTGAAATATACCTTATACTGAATGCATACTAGCGGAAATATATCTATATTTAATGAAAGAGGGTCCTTAAGATATGAATACCTTTTTATGATTTTATATAATTCGTCCCTTTCAATTTTATCCTATTTACCAATAAAGAATTATATACACGCAAGTAGGCTCAGAAGTAAATATTTTATAAATGTTGCAGAATGTTACAATCTGCTTGCGTGAATTTTTTATTCACATACTTCTTACATCCTCTGAAGAACATTTGTACGTTTATTATTCTTTATAAGGAGGTATTGAGATGGAGTGCATCCTCATAATTAGAGAAATATACTGAAAGTGTGTAACTTTCACCTGTATTTAATACAACAGTAATTTTAAGATCATACATCCGTACGTATCGCATAGTAAATAGTTCTCAATTTAAAGGAAAGAGAATTGGATTTATTATTTGAATGAATATTGGTATTTCAAGCTGAGAAAGGTCAACAAATTTGTTAAAATAAGAGGATTCTTGACTTTTTTAAAAAGTATAGTGTTTTCTCTGAGACATATTTACAGTGAAATTATTTTAGATTATTACATTTATTTGCTACTTGTCCAGGAGGATACGAACAAATGCCTATCACCTGAATTGCTTCTGTTTAAGTGAAAGGTGGACAAAAGAAATATTGGGGAATATTGCATTTTTCTTACTCGACTAACACTGAAGGGATGTTTTGTTTACGCTGTTTCCCACCATAAAGGACATATGATTATGGCTCTAAAAATAAAGACGTGTAATTCTCATGTTCCTAAACAACTGTGTTATTCCCATACCTTGTTGAAAGGATTATAAGAAGTTTTTTGCAATTGTGTTATATGGTTGTAAACTTAAGGAGGAATTTGTAGCAAATTCATATAAGTGTTATATTAACAAACTTAAATTATTATGTGTATTTTGTTTTTACAGATATATTTTTACTTTAAAAAATAAGTAATATATAATCACGGAAATTAAGTGCCCAATAAATTCTCTGCTCGTTTTACTATTTTTTCGTCGAAACAGACTTGGATATATATATATATATATATATATATATATATATATATATATATATATATATATATATATATATATATATATATATATGATGGCCCATGGGACCAACCGATACTACAGCTGAAGGGTCTTATGGACTTATATAAGACTGTCCTGGCCCGATGAGGGTCGATTTATTTTTTTTGGCCCGTCCTGGTGTTACAACCATAATTAATACACACACACACACATTCACGAATATATATATATATATATATATATATATATATATATATATATATATATATATATATATATATATATATATATATATATATATATATATATATATATATATATATATATATATATATATATATATATATATATATATATATATATATATATATATATATATATATATATATACAGTCACCTCTCTTTTTATGCGTGTTCATTACTAGGTGAACTTTGAATAGCAAGTCTTGAAAATAATAGTAAAAATATACAAAATGCGCGAGTTACGCATGCGAGAAAAAGCTAAAAAAAATGGTTCAGTTTAGTAACTATGCGACCGCCTCTGAGGCAGTTTACCACCATGCTGCTATGTGCTTCAGTCTCTCCTCACTCAGTATGAACCTCAACTATAACCAGGGGTTAGCTCTCCCCATTGCCCATCATATATAGAGTGAGTACACATGTGTAATATTTTATGTTTATTTTTTGTTATATTTTTTTATACTGTACTACAGTATGATATGGTAGTTACCGTGGCTCAAGCGGTAGCGTCCGCGACTCTGAGGCGTCAGGTCGAGGGTTCGCGCCCCATCATGGCCTGAGGTTAGCAAGAGCATGCTCTCAGGGTAACGATTACATCTGCCAAAACAAGTCCTTCGCAAGTAGGCAATCGTCCTAGCCCTTGGTAGAAAAGGGAATCCGTGACGTAATACTGGAACTACAGTATTATATTCAGACGTTGCATAATAAAAAAAAATTCTTTAGTTTTTAGTCTTGCTTTGGTTATTTTTATTCTTATTTATCTTTGTTTACGTTTGCAGGCAGGAGTTCGTTCTCCTGCATCCTCCTCCTCTTCTCCTACCACTTAAGTCACATGCTCACCGCCACCACACATGTCCTACTCTGCCTTCTGCCCACCGCATAAGGGTGCGATAAGTTGTTTACTATACAGTATTTATTTGTAAATCTATATATATTTTATACTGTACACTATATGTATTTTAATATAAATAACTACAGGTATTTCAGCTTTGTTATGAACCTGTAAAATCTGTTTTACTTATCTTATTTCTTTGGCGTAATATGTTTATGTATGGATGGGGAACGTATCTATGCCTATTATCATTATTCCTTATGGAAACTGACTGTTTAGATTACGCATAAATTATGTTACACGAGTCTGTTGAGAACCTATCCTCACGTTGTTTAAGAGGTGAGTGTATATATATATATATATATATATATATATATATATATATATATATATATATATATATATATATATATATATATATATATATATATATATATATATATATATATATATATATATATATATATATATATATATATATATATATATATATATATATCCAAATAAGCACATTACCATATGTGAAAACATAAATAAATTTTACCCTTGGCTTAGTAATTATATGTCCTAGGCTCAAGTCCCGATCGGGATAAAAATTATTCATATATATATATATATATATATATATATATATATATATATATATATATATATATATATATATATATATATATATATATATATATATATATATATATATATATATATATATATATATATATATATATTTCATAGAGATATTTTTCTTTGGCATATTAAAAATTACTTACATGCTCTAAACTATGATGCGGCTGAGACGCACATCGAGTTTACATTTATATTTCCTGTTTATGGAGTTTATGAAAAATACACCCTGCTCTTTTAACAGAAATTGACATGTATATTAAGCATGTATATGAATAAGAACATGGGGTAAAGCAACTCAAACAAATATAATAATGAAGTGCATTTTCAGTTTCTGGGCTTACTTTAAGCATCTATGATGAAATATAACCATCTGTCTTTGTTAATCTAAACATATATTAATAGTTCTACAATAATTTTCATCATAAGAGTCGTCATATTTTATGTTAGGCAATAGGTTTTAAAGAGCTTACCTAACTTTGCACAGATGAAAAAAGAACGTACACACTCAAAATAAACATACTTTTTAATACAAACTGAGTTGTGAACTTCATGCATTATAAATATGGAGAAGTAACAAGTGGGAATAAACAAAAGTGTTTTACAATTAGTATGCTCCAAAACTGTGAACTTAATATTTACATTTCTCTAGCTTTTAAATGCTAAAAACTTCAATTAAACTATTGACCCACTTCAAAGATGAATAATATTGTCTAAAATTCTTGCTTACTATTGTAAGCAATTTAGTTATAGTTATATATAAGGGTTGAAATTCTATGTCCAATTCTAAACCAATTATGCTGCTTCCATCTCAATGGCGGATATTTCAAGTATGCGCATTAACTTTCACATGTGCTGATCACGACCTTCATCAAAGCCACTTGAATTCTCTTACCTTCTTCATATTCATCAGGGCTTGAAATTAGCTGGCGACGCCTGCTTTCTTCATAGACAAGGACCAATATTGCCCACGTAGTAATTCTGAAGTGCGCTCGTAAGGTTTATTGCCGTTACACCTTGAGAATGTAAAGAGAGAGAGAGAGAGAGAGAGAGAGAGAGAGAGAGAGAGAGAGAGAGAGAGAGAGAGAGAGAGAGAGAGAGAGAGAGAGAGAGAGAGAGAGAGAGAGAGAGAGAGAATGATGATGATATAATGAAACAAGAAATATTCTTTACTCTTTAACAGGAAAAAAGTATATATATTTTTTAATAACACATTCTATATTTCCATAATTATTCTCGAAATGCTTCTGTGGCATAAGTGTTAGCACATAAATGTACTGGAAAATATACACATACATACTTTCATTCAGTTACGTCATAACATTTTATTATTATTTCTAAGTTTTATACATGGCAGATTAATTAGTGAAGTGAAAAAAGGAATTAATTATAATGCCATAGAGACCAAAAATACTTAAATACAAGAATATAATGACTTCATTACAGTAGTTTTTTTGGGGGGTAAAAGAGAATACTGACAAAAGAGTGGTAATAATAGGTTTAAAGCGAGAGAGAGAGAGAGAGAGAGAGAGGAGAGAGAGAGATAGAGAGAGAGAGAGAGAGAGAGAGAGAGAGTTGATACTCTATAGTTTCTCTAAGAATTAAGTTTCTTAAGTTTCTGTACTGACTTTTTTTTTAATAAATATCATCTTTAAAAAGATATGTGTCTTCAATGTAAATTCAAAATTTCAATCTCACTAGTTACGCAAATTTGTGACTATAATCCCTCAATTACTCCTTGAATTTTATCTAAGATATTCCTGATCTCAAAGGATAAAACGAATAGAAATCTTTCAAAGAGAGCCATTATCAAGAGCCTCACCATCTTTTATATCTAATCTGATAATCGGCTGAAGAGCTTCTTTTTATAAGTCCTTTAAAGAGAGGAAACTTGATGGATACATGGCTTTGATGGAAAACACTCTGAATTAATATAAGAATAGATAAGTGTAAATAAGAGGCCAATAAAGTAAGGAACTGGATGAAAAAACATAGTGAAAATACATGGGGTTGAAAAGTAATGTAATATATATATATATATATATATATATATATATATATATATATATATATATATATATATATATATATATATATATATATATATATATATATATATATATATATATATATATATATATATATATATAGTGAATGGATAAGGTTACGTATGGAAATTGAAAGAATTTTTTTGAGATCCTCAGTAGTTAGTACTCTCAAGTGATTTACTTATCTTTAGAAGAATCTGAATTATACAAACGACTGAAGCGATATATATACATAAAGAAATAGGAAAAAAAGATAAATTAGCAACTCAACAAAGGAAATCAGTTAAGTGACCAACACAATGCAGATAGATAGCTTTTGTATATGCCGTGGGCAAGGCAAGGTGTGAAACCAGGTAAATGATATGCAATCAATAGTGGGAGGAGACGGGAACCATATTAAATTTTTAATTTAATATGTTACCCGTCATCTATTTGATGCTAATATAACGTTTGCCTAAAATATATATCCTTCTCGAGAAACTATTAGATGTGAATACCATATCATCTATTAGTATTTAAGTCGCTTTTTCATTTACTGTGACTCCTGCCATAATGATAATAGCAACTACAACCAAAACATACTTTTTCCAGCATACCAGTTCCATCAAATTCCCCCAACGTCTCTCATTTCCTGCCCTAAACTCCTCATTCATCATATATATCACATTCCTCTTGCTGGTGATGTCATTTGACAGCCCTTATGTTTGTAGATTCATCGTGCCCTTTCATAAATGTAATCATTTTATTCCTCTTTAGCCTACTATATTCAATCACAGGTTACATACTATTCCATCTTCACACCCTCTTTTTCTTTAAGTCATTGTCTGCTTACCTCATATTCCCTCCTTTATCTTTATATTCTATTTTATTGTTAGTTGTGCCCCAGAAGTGATCACACGTTGAAGGAAGTAATCCAAACTTGTTGATAATATTATGTATCTTTTATTCTTCAGAAAATATACTCAGCCTTATTCATATATTTAGCTAGGAGTGGCAGTATGCATCTGTCTTTAAGCACTATATAACAACCTTGTTTTTTGTTAGACATGGAGAATATATGACTGTCACCAAGAATACGTACAGTCTTTCTTTTAACCTCACCTTAAAGTTTACAAACTATCCTGCTTCCCTTATCCTCATTCAGCATCCCTTCAAATAACCACACTCTTTCTGGTTGTCTATGATATTTATTTCAGGAGTGACGACATTCAAGGAAATTAATGCAGAATCTATTGGGATCTTTCATATCGCTCTTTTTCTACGGGGGAAAAGAGAATTAAATATGAAATCTCTTGTAGTGAGAGCATGGACGTTTGCTTACAGAACACTAAAATTTTAGATTATATTATTATTTACATGTCCAGTACATGGCTATGAAAAACTCACATTTACTTTATATATGAAAAAAAAATGTAGTCTCCGTGGCAAAATGGTAGCATCTGCGACTCTGAGGCAGCAGGTCAAGGGTTCGCGCCCCGTCATGGACTGAGGTTAGTAAGGGCATACACTGTGGTTAACGATTACATCTGCCAAAACAAGTCCTTCGTAAGAAGGCAACCGTCCTAGCCTTTAGTAGAAAAGGGAGTTCGTGACGTAAAACCGAATCCATACTCTATATAAAAGAAAACGTATTCATTGATCAGCAAATGAAAGGATTCTCCATGATAACCACATTCAGTGGCACAGTGAATATTGAACAAGGAATTCTCTAGTTCACTCCTCAAAGTATATACATATACATGTCCTCCGTGGTCAAGCCAAGAAACACGCATTCACCATGATCCACATATACCTCAACTACATCTCTCTTAGCTCCTTTGGGATAAAGAGTTGGCACATTTCCTTCCCGTACCACCCTCCTTGGGTCACCTACAAGGTAGGTAGGCAAGTATATTCTAAGGTGATGCCCAGCAGCCGCATCTGGTTTACCCCAACCGCCTTATCACTTGGCAACTCCCCTCACAATCATCCATCACAGTTCACTGATATAGCAGGTGCGAGAAACCCCTTTGGCCCGTGTTACCTACCACACAACCTTCCTCCACTCATTCTTATTGCTTGCATGCTCTCTTCCCTGCTCCACTAACATTCCACATGCATCCAATGCACTTTTCTTGCCATCCATCCATCTCATTCTAGGTCATCCTCTTGGCCTAACTACAGCCACTTCTGCACTTCACAATCTCTCCACTATAAGTTCATAACCCATCTTTTTCATATGTCCAAACCAACCCAATACTCTCTGATCTAACCTATCCAACTGCTTTCTTTCAACGTGCATTCTCTGCCCGATCTCCTCATCTCTTATTTTATCTATTCTAGATGCACCATCTTATATCCTTCTCTTTGCATTTATTCCTAAATAACTAATTTTCATCACACTTTACAACCCACCTAGACATTTGCTTGCTTCATTCTTATCTCATTCGTTCATTCATTTCTTGATACATTTGACCCCAGATACTTAAAACTCTCAAATTCATCAAGCAACTCCCCACTCATCTCCTACATTGAGTCTGACAACATTTACACTCCTCGTGCATCTCATGACTTTACTTTTACCAATATTCAACTGCAATTTCCTTCTCTCACACACCCAAATACTCATTCACCAAATGATTCAATTCATTTTCAGTATTAGCCACCTGTGCTATATCATCCACGAATAGCAATCAATTCATTTTCCACAGCCTTCCATACTCACCCACTAATTCCAAGCCTCTGTGTATTACTATTTCATTTACCTCCCTTACCACTTAATCCATACACTCATACAAACACGGCGACATTATACAACACTCTGTCTTCAAAAACCTTTTGGGAAATATTGAAAATGGGAGAAAAATGTTTTAAAAACACTCAATAACATAAGGAGAGAGAGAGAGAGAGAGAGAGAGAGAGAGAGAGAGAGAGAGAGAGAGAGAGAGAGAGAGAGAGAGAGAGAGAGAGAGAGAGAGAGAGAGAGAGAGAGAGAGAGAGAGAGAGAGTAAAATGTCCAATATGCTCTTAAAAACTTCTATAGAAATATAATTTACTTTTAATTTATTATGAATATGAAATATGTTATAAATATTCAGTTATTATGGAATATAGAAATGTATTGAACTGAGCCGTTAGATAGATTTTTAGTTAGCCCGATCAGACAGAAATATAAATTGTAAAGTATTGTCAAAGACAAATATATATAATTATCCACCATGCAGAGTTCTTCTTCTGCATATGTATACCATATTGTTTTCATTTTAATATACCATCTTCACACTGCGATAAATCTCCTCAGCAGATAATCTTGCTTATATACTGATAACATCCATTTGGTAATTTTGGGAGAATCACAGTTCTTTTGCACATATCTATTGTTCACATAAAGTTAAGGGATATAAATGCTCTCGCTTTATTGTCTATAAAACTAGCCTTTATTTCTCTTATATACCTAGTTGTATCGGGTTACTGGAAAAAAGTTGAAAGTACTTGAAAGGGTTATTGTCCACATTCACGGGATTTGGGGCGCATTAATAGGAAACTCAATACATTTAGTGAAATTGGTATGGTAGGGGGAAAGAAAATTGTGACGCTTATAGATAGTTTAGGCTACCATTTTCCCTCTCCAATTTAGGTTTTATATCTAGAGCATTGATTGTGGAAAGAGATCTTTATTTCAAATATGTGTATCTTTTACTAAATATAATTCGTCTTTTTTATAACAGATTGTTTATTTTAAATTTTCTCGCGCGGAAAAGTATAATTATATTTATTGAAGAATCAGTAATGATCTTAAGCAAATCAATTAAAGACTTGTATGTTTTCAGTTTCACTTGCTTGTATTTTAGTATATGATTACTTTATTATCTCTCATCACGCTCCCATTTACAGTAAAATAAAAATAAAACTTCTGCTTTCCCTAGATATTTTCAATAATATAGTTTTAATTACTATATTATCTGAATAAATGCAGAACGTTATATTTTCTTTGTGTGTGTACTCTTACCTAAAAAAATTTCCGTACATCAATTTATGTTGTTATCAATAATATAATTTTCTTTTTAATTACTTAAACTGAAAAATTAAAATGAACTCTCTCTCTCTCTCTCTCTCTCTCTCTCTCTCTCTCTCTCTCTCTCTATCTCTCTCTCTCTCTCTCTATATATATATATATATATATATATATATATATATATATATATATATATATATATATATATATATATATATATATATATATATATATATATATATATATATATATTATGATAAGCTTGAGAACAGTGCTATCAACTCCAGAGGGCACTCCTAATGATTGGCCAACTGGAGATAACCTAACCTAACAAGGTGCTCTATTTCCAGTTGCTTAATTATGAGATGCTTTATCTCCAGTTGGCCAGTTGTGAGGAGTGTATTCTCCCGTTGACGGTGCTGAGATGTCTTCTCCAGTATATATATATATATATATATATATATATATATATATATATATATATATATATATATATATATATATATATATATATATATATATATATATATATATATATATATATATATATATATATATATATATATATATATATATATATATATATATATGTATATGTATATGTATATGTATATGTATATGTATATGTATGTATATATATATATATATATATATATATATATATATATATATATATATATATATATATATATATATATATATATATATATATATATATATATATATATATATATATATATATATATATATATATATATATATATATTAAAATATAGAATTAAAACAAAATTTGTTCAACATTTTTTGTAAACTGATATACAAATATTGACATCAATAAACTGCTCAATTGAATCCTCAAAATAAGTGGTTAATTGTTATATACTACTGTTACTGATGCTGCTACTTGTGCTATTTTTATTCATTATCATTATTATTATTATTATTATTATTATTATTATTAGTATATGATTATGATTATGATTATGATTATGATTAGTAGTATAAGTAGTATTATATTTATTAATTATTATTACTACATAGCAGTAGTATAGTAGTATAGTAGTGGTAGTAGCAGTAGCAGTAATAATAGCAGCAATAATAATAATAATAGCTCTAGCAGTAGCAGTAGTCCAACAGTGTTGTAGAAAGTCTGTTTTAGACAGTCTTTTGATATCAGGGTGTAATTATAGTCTCAGTTATAAGTTTCTATTTAGATGAGTCGCAAAAGGAATGCAATGATTCTCTACTTTTTAGAGTATTTTATGAGTATTTTGCCGGGATGGGCCATGAACCTCATCGGGACAGGTCAACAAGGAAACTTCAAAAAGACGAAAGTATCAACTTAGAAAGGCAGAAATACGAGAATGAAAACTACCAAACAGACAGCATGAAAGAATATTCAACGTAATGAAGACTTAAATAGATATATATAGCAGGATAGGGCCCCGAGATACAAGATCAGCTATATAAAAAATATATATATATATATATATATATATATATATATATATATATATATATATATATATATATATATATATATATATATATATATATATATATATATATATATATATATATATATATATATATATATATATATATATATATATATATATATATATATATATATATATATATATATATATATATATATATATATATATATATATATATATACATATATATATATATATATATATATATATATATATATATATATATATATATATATATATATATATATATATATATATATATATATATATATATATATATATATATATATATATATATATATATATATGTATGATTAAGGAAAACAGGAGGACGCGATTTCTAGAGTCCTGAATTGGAAGGACATATGCGGTCACCACAATGAGCAATCCACGTGTACACATCTCCACATAGTAGCTGTGTGACGAGGCTGCTTGATGCGTGTCACACATCCTTGCCAGCTTAGAAAAGATGCAGTTCGTCATTTCCTCATAGCAGCAATGACAGAACCGACAGAAAAGAGAAAGATATGATACCTTCCGGAAAAAGGAAAGATATTCGAGATTGGAAGTAAGAACAGGAGCGTTGATGAGTATGGTGACCTAATATTCAACCCTATCTAGGGAAAAATTGTAGGGAAAAGTACACCAGATGTGAGAGCAGTATTCTTAGCAGGAATGGACAAGGGATTATGAAAGTTTTAGTAATTGAAAAGAGGAAATGACAATAGCGACACAGACCACCCAATTTCTTAATTGCAATTTTCGAAATTTGAATT
Source organism: Halocaridina rubra (assembly GCA_037179515.1). Classification (NCBI taxonomy): domain Eukaryota; kingdom Metazoa; phylum Arthropoda; class Malacostraca; order Decapoda; family Atyidae; genus Halocaridina; species Halocaridina rubra. Next base: position 70,683 of record JAXCGZ010022958.1, read on the forward strand.
ATGCCATCACTTAGAAAATTTAATATGTTGTATAACTCTTTCTCTGATCTTCCTAGTAGTATTATCACCAAAGACATGCTTGCGATATATATATATATATATATATATATATATATATATATATATATATATATATATATATATATATATATATATATATATATATATATATATATATATATATATCACATTTTTCTTTATTGCTTTGCCAAATGCTGATATCCATGAATATCTTCACTATATGTGCACCATTACATATTTTACAGCATTGTTCACATGTTTCATAATTTTCTAACAAAATGGTTATAATAATAGATAATGTGATTCTGTAAACAATTTAAACAATTATCTACCTGAAAGGAAATGTCTCATCTTTTATTTTTATATTTTTATCGTCTTTTATGGATCCACGTCTTTAAAAGTTAGTTTTCTTTTTTTACCAACTTCCGTTTTCGATTTCTTTTTTCAAAAGTCTCCTTTCAAAGGAAAAAAATCAGGGTTTTCAAGAAAATTAAACAGCAAATACACCCAAATACTTTAATTAATTTGCAGAAGTTTATATATATATATATATATATATATATATATATATATATATATATATATATATATATATATATATATATATATATATATATATATATATATATATATATATATATATATATATATATATATATATATATATATATATATATATTTAAAGCTTTAGAGTTTTCAGTTAAGTCAAATAATTAATAGATTTTTTCTTAAATATCTGAAAATACTCTCTCTCTCTCTCTCTCTCTCTCTCTCTCTCTCTCTCTCTCTCTCTCTCTCTCTCTCTCTCTCTATATATATATATATATATATATATATATATATATATATATATATATATATATATATATATATATATATATATATATATATATATATATATATATATATCACACATACACAGACACACTTCAAAAATCCTTTATGCTTTCCTCATAACAAATACAACAGCATTAATATTGCGAGCTTGAATACATCTCAATATATTATATACAACGACGCCACAAAATTACTTGTTATTCAATTGAATATTCTATATGGAAATTACTGCAGTCATTGTTTTTCAGCTACTCATCAGGCTCATATAAAGGTCTAGCTAAAAAATATATACCAGTAATTATCTAAGGTTGGTAGTAATACATTGTTTGTTAATCATTCTGATGCGTTTTTGCTGGCTATTAACCTACTAGTAAATCAGTTATAAATTAATGTACTAGCCCGAAATTCCCTAAAAATATACCTAATAATTGGATTAATGCTATGCATACAATATCTTCAAAGTCTCTCTGTAATGGGGCTGACCGAGTTGAAGAATAGACATACACTATCAGCCTCACATACCACAATCACTCCTCATATCTCCCTGGCAGTAATAGATCATTCTGCTTGGGTCATCCACAAGGTGGGTGGGCAAGAGTATTCTGTTGTGATCCTGAAAACAGCAGCTGATTTAATCCCACTGCTTCATTATTTGGCAACCATCCACACTAACCAGTTTCAGTTAACTGTACCAGTAGGTGCAAGAAACTCCCTTTGGCCTGCATAAGTTATGATCTTTTATATTTTAAATCATCTTATTTAGGACCTCTCTTTATGTTTGTTAATATAGTTTGCAGTTTTAACTATACTTCTTTATTTATGCTGCATAGAGAAAGATTCTCTGCTTAATATTGATGTTCTGTTCTATTGCATTACGAGTATAAGAGAATCTCGTCTCTATAAAGGAGTTTTCACAGGTATAAACGGAATTTCTTCAGCTAAAGTAAGTACTTATATGTATATTTTTCTGCTTTCAAGCTCTAGGAGCTAAGCATTTATATATCTAGTCTTCAAACAATTGTAAAAAGGTCATTTTAAAATCTTCGAAATAAGTACCATGAATGTGTTTCAAGATCTACTGAAATTTCGTTTTCATTGCACATTAAGTATTTTCCACAACTTAATTAATTCCTCAGTGTTTTGAATGACTTGTTCTTCAGCTATGAAGTATCTGAAATGCACTTTCGAATAGTGTGCCTTACTGTTAGAAGAGTGACTGCAATTACCTTTTGTATACTGTAGTGTAAAGTCTGCTTATATCCCGTACAATTTTATAATTATCTCTTTTTGTGCATATAGTGCTATCTGGTTTATATACTGTAAGTACTGCTTATTCCTACTCTGAAAATGTAAATGAGTACTATAGAATCCTTGAAATTTTACAACAGCAAATATTTTCATGTTCTGATATAGAGGAATACCTCCCAATATCGCAGTCCTCAATCTCCATATATTGAAATGACAAACACCAAATTGACCAGAAGACTGAGTTGTCAGTTACAAGAAGGTGCACCCCATCACCATATGCTAAAAATCACCAGACCTCCAATGCAAGACAAGATTTGAAGAAGATGCAGAAATGCTGCACAAGAAAAGACAATTCCGGCACCTTCAAAGACTGGAGCTCTTTTTATAAATACATTAGCTCCTTCCATGAATGTGCAGGCGCCAGACTCTACCTACTCTGAAAGTTACAGAAGGTTAGCAGAGACCATGATACATTATGTCTTAAAAATGATTCCTGAAAGCTTCACAACAGTTAGCTTAAACAATTTCAAGTGAATGTTACGTAAAGGTGGATATTTTACACACACACACATATATATATATATATATATATATATATATATATATATATATATATATATATATATATATATATATATATATATATATATATATATATATATATATATATATATATATATATATATATATATATATATATATATATATATATATATATATATATATATACATATATATATATATATATATATATATATATATATATATATATATATATATATATATATATATATATATATATATATATATATATATATATATATATATATATATATATATATATATATATATATATATATATATATATATATATATGTATGATTAAGGAAAACAGGAGGACGCGATTTCTAGAGTCCTGAATTGGAAGGACATATGCGGTCACCACAATGAGCAATCCACGTGTACACATCTCCACATAGTAGCTGTGTGACGAGGCTGCTTGATGCGTGTCACACATCCTTGCCAGCTTAGAAAAGATGCAGTTCGTCATTTCCTCATAGCAGCAATGACAGAACCGACAGAAAAGAGAAAGATATGATACCTTCCGGAAAAAGGAAAGATATTCGAGATTGGAAGTAAGAACAGGAGCGTTGATGAGTATGGTGACCTAATATTCAACCCTATCTAGGGAAAAATTGTAGGGAAAAGTACACCAGATGTGAGAGCAGTATTCTTAGCAGGAATGGACAAGGGATTATGAAAGTTTTAGTAATTGAAAAGAGGAAATGACAATAGCGACACAGACCACCCAATTTCTTAATTGCAATTTTCGAAATTTGAATTATGCCATCACTTAGAAAATTTAATATGTTGTATAACTCTTTCTCTGATCTTCCTAGTAGTATTATCACCAAAGACATGCTTGCGATATATATATATATATATATATATATAATATATATATATATATATATATATATATAATATATATATATATATATATATATATATATATATATATATATATATATATATATATATATATCACATTTTTCTTTATTGCTTTGCCAAATGCTGATATCCATGAATATCTTCACTATATGTGCACCATTACATATTTTACAGCATTGTTCACATGTTTCATAATTTTCTAACAAAATGGTTATAATAATAGATAATGTGATTCTGTAAACAATTTAAACAATTATCTACCTGAAAGGAAATGTCTCATCTTTTATTTTTATATTTTTATCGTCTTTTATGGATCCACGTCTTTAAAAGTTAGTTTTCTTTTTTTACCAACTTCCGTTTTCGATTTCTTTTTTCAAAAGTCTCCTTTCAAAGGAAAAAAATCAGGGTTTTCAAGAAAATTAAACAGCAAATACACCCAAATACTTTAATTAATTTGCAGAAGTTTATATATATATATATATATATATATATATATATATATATATATATATATATATATATATATATATATATATATATATATATATATATATATATATATATATATATATATATATATATATATATATATATATATATATATATATATATATATATTTAAAGCTTTAGAGTTTTCAGTTAAGTCAAATAATTAATAGATTTTTTCTTAAATATCTGAAAATACTCTCTCTCTCTCTCTCTCTCTCTCTCTCTCTCTCTCTCTCTCTCTCTATATATATATATATATATATATATATATATATATATATATATATATATATATATATATATATATATATATATATATATATCACACATACACAGACACACTTCAAAAATCCTTTATGCTTTCCTCATAACAAATACAACAGCATTAATATTGCGAGCTTGAATACATCTCAATATATTATATACAACGACGCCACAAAATTACTTGTTATTCAATTGAATATTCTATATGGAAATTACTGCAGTCATTGTTTTTCAGCTACTCATCAGGCTCATATAAAGGTCTAGCTAAAAAATATATACCAGTAATTATCTAAGGTTGGTAGTAATACATTGTTTGTTAATCATTTTGATGCGTTTTTGCTGGCTATTAACCTACTAGTAAATCAGTTATAAATTAATGTACTAGCCCGAGATTCCCTAAAAATATACCTAATAATTGGATTAATGCTATGCATACAATATCTGCAAAGCCTCTCTGTAGTGGGGCTGACCGAGATGAAGAACAGACATGCACTATAAGCCTCACATATCACAATCACTCCTCATATCTCCCTGGCGGTAATAGATCATTCTGCTTGGGTCATCCACAAGGTGGCTGGGCAAGGGTATTCTGTTGTGATCCTGAAAACAGCAGCTGATTTAATCCCACTGCTTCATTATTTGGCAACCATCCACACCCACCAGTTTCAGTTAACTGTGCCAGTAGGTGCAAGAAACTCCATTTGGCCTGCATAAGTTATGATCTTTTATATTTTAAATCATCTTATTTAGGACCTCTTTTCATTTTGGTTAATGTAGTTTGCAGTTTTAACTATACTTCTTTATTTATGCTTCATAGAGAAAGATTCTCTGCTTAATATTAATGTTCTTTTCTATTGCATTACGAGTATAAGAGAATCTCGTCTCTATAAAGGAGTTTTCTCAGGTATTAACGGAATTTCTTCAGCTAAAGTAAGTACTTATATGTATATTTTTCTGCTTTCAAGCTCTAGGAGCTAAGCTTTATATATCTAGTCTTCAAACAATTGTAAAAAGGTCATTTTAAAATCTTCGAAATACGTACCATGAATGTGTTTCAAGATCTACTGAAATTTCGTTTTCATTGCACATTAAGTATTTTCCACAACTTAATTAATTCCTCAGTGTTTTGAATGACTTGTTCTTCAGCTATGAAGTATCTGAAATGCACTTTCGAAGAGTGTGCCTTACTGTTAGAAGAGTGAATGCAATTACCTTTTGTATACTGTAGTGTAAAGACTGCTTATATGCCGTACAATTTTATAATTATCTCTTTTTGTGCATATAGTGCTATCTGGTTTATATACAGTAAGTACTGCTTATTCCTACTCTGAAAATGTAAATGAGTACTATAGAATCCTTGAAATTTTACAACAGCAAATATTTTCATGTTCTGATATAGAGGAATACCTCCCAATATTGCAGTCCTCAATCTCCATATATTGAAATGACAAACACCAAATTGACCAGAAGACTGAGTTGTCAATTACAAGAAGGTGCTCCCCATCACCATATGTTCAAAAACACCAGACCTCCAATGCAAGACAAGATTTGAAGCTGCAAAAATGCTGCACAAGACAATTCCGGCGCCTTCGAAGTCAGGAAGCTCTTTTTATAAATAAATTAGCTCCTTCCATGAATGTCCATGCGCCAGACTCTACCTACTCTGAAAGTTAGAGAAGGTTGGCAGAGACCGTGATACATAATGTCTTAAAAATGACTCCTGAAAGCTGCATAACAGTTAGTGTAAGCAATTTCTAGGAATGTAACGTAAAGGTGGATATTAGATAACACACACACTCACCCCCCCCATCTATATATATATATATATATATATATATATATATATATATATATATATATATATATATATATATATATATATATATATATATATATATATATATATATATATATATATATATATATATATATATATATATATATATATATATATATATATATATATCATTATGTGCAAAACATACATACTTACATACATACACACATGCATACCCAACAAAATAAGACTCGATTAAAAATACATTTCGTTCTTAGACCCTTTTCATAAAAGTATTACTTTTCCATAGATAAAGTTCATGGACAAGTTGGATTGGACACTAATAGGAAGAGGGGAAAGAGAGAAGTTAAATTCAGAAGTAGTATCAGGAATGGGAAGAGGATTCAAGGAAAAAGAAGAGATGAAAGTTCTTATTGCAAGATGCTGACATTCATAACATCTAAGAGAGAGAGAGAGAGAGAGAGAGAGAGAGAGAGAGAGAGAGAGAGAGAGCAAACAGTGTGGGGAAAAAAACATTGACTATGTTATAATTGGAAGAATTTAATGTTACAAAAATTAACCATGTAATTGTAAAATGGATATATATATATATATATATATATATATATATATATATATATATATATATATATATATATATATATATATATATATATATATATATATATATATATATATATATATTTTTTTTTTTTTTTTTTTTTAACACACACACACACACACACACTAATAAAGGAAGATCACTTGAGGCAATATGAAATATTGTCAGAAAATTTCTTGAAAATGAAACTGACTCTAGTTCTTGCATAAAAAAAGAACATTCCGTGGTTTTTTTTTTCTTTACTATTATGTTTATCAAAAGGAAAGGACGACAAAGCACTTAAAATGGATTGTGGTGTGGCAAATCCGATCTTGTGTTAGAATTATACTAAACATTTTAGTAGATATGATGCTATTATAATCCCATGTGATTGAAATAAATAGACGTATTGTATGTCACTTTGCAGACTGATTCAAAGCTACTTTGTGTTGTCATTAGCTGAAAAAGCTGGTTAATCAAACCGGAGAAAGCTCCTGATTTTAAGAAGCAAAATATAATAATTATAACACTGTGGACTTTTATTTCTATATATTTGATTATTTTCTTTCAATTTCAATATGTAATTAAAAATTTCATGAAAATATAAAGAAGACTGTTGACATGATTCACGTCCATCTGAGAGCAAGGGTAATTGTTTGTACAGTAATAAAACATATGAAAATAGCTTGTGCATAAGATCATCGTTAATCTAAAATGAGCATAACGCAAGAGGAAAAGACTTGCACTTTCTAATTAAAGTTAGATAGCTAAAGCAGCGTGAAATTGAAAGTCACATTATAATGTTTTTCTCTCACTTCATATCTTTTCTATAATGCTGCGTCTAATCTGTTATTTTATTTTGAAAAGAATGATGATAAGAAACTAGATAGTTATTCAAGTGTAAAAAAGTGATTTAATGCTCTGCTCAATTCTGTGTTCAAGATATATTACCATAACAATTACATAGCATATCTTCAAGTGGAAGGATATTTCCTTAAAAAAAATGAGGGTTGAAGGTGTTTAGTGAGTGTGATTTATGTGTGTGTGTGTGTGTGTGTGTGTGTGAGAGAGAGAGAGAGAGAGAGAGAGAGAGAGAGAGAGAGAGAGAGAGAGAGAGAGAGAGAGAGAGAGAGAGAGAGAGAGAGAGAGAGAGAGAGAGAGAGAGAGAGAGAGAGAGTAATGTACAGTCCTTCATTAAAAAAATATCAGTTTCATTGTGTATCCTTTTATTCAGCATTCGGGAAGGCTATTGTCAGTTTCTTGTATTTCACCAATTTTCAGTTGTTTAATTCTACTTTATTTTAACAGAGTACTAACCTTTCTACTAGTAGTAGTTTGATATTGTAAGAAACCATTGTGTGGATTAAGTGAATACAATTTTCTGACTGTATTAGAATTTCAGCACAGCAGTTTCTCTCCCTCTCTTACTCTGTTTTCTGACCTTTACATCTTTACATCTACCTAGATTATCTTTTTTCGTCATGCTTGACAGTAGATAAGTCACTCTTCATTATCCATTAGACAAATGCATTCTTTCTTTGTAAAATAAATCAACTGAATTTGCTGCAGATGTAAAGTACAGCTCCCATTTTTTGTTTTTATTATTATATCAAGTTAGATTTTTAAGAGTGGTTTTATTCAGTGTGTTATGGATTCACTGATAAAAGAAAATAAAGATGATAATAAACAAATGAGAGGAGACTATGCTGATGATTGTAAAAGAAGAGTAAGTGCTGAAAAGGTATTTTTACTTTAATACAACAAATTTTACATGTACGCACCAATACCAGTAACCTATTCGAGTTGTTTAAATAAGTGTCTTCTAATTTAAGTAGAAGAAAATTTTGCAGTTGCCATTTGTGCTAGTAAGGCACTGATGGAATGAAGGTCTACAACATTTGAATAATATATAGCTTGAAATTGGAATGCACGACTCCTATTTCACTGAATGTATCTCCAGTCCTATTTGGGCGAGTGGTTTTGCTAGGTTTTGATAATTATATGCTGATTAAAAGGAGGGGAGAAGAATAAAATGAGGATGAGGAAATTCGGATACATGTTGAATTTTATATTTGCAAAACTTCTCTTTGAAGCATTAAGATTTTTCAGAGTTAATAAATGTAGGTAATAAATACTCTATAGGTGGAATTATTAATTATTATGGATTACATGTTTTGTGTTCTAAACCAATGCATGTCAAGTCATATCTAGCTATGTTGAATTAATCCATCAGGCAGCGAAAGGTGTGTTCTTATATATATATATATATATATATATATATATATATATATATATATATATATATATATATATATATATATATATATATATATATATATATATATATATATATATATATATATATATATATATATATATTTATACTTTACCGTTAAAACTCGAAATTACTTAGAACAGCTTCTAACAAGTTAAAACCTGAAGTGGCAATCATTGTACTTAAGATCACTGACCCCTAACCTAACCTAACAAGGTTAAGATAGATTAGTTTGGTTAAGTCATGTTTGGATACTGACCTAACCAAACTAATCTAAACTAACCTCTCAGGTTAGGTTAGGATACAATAGACTGGAGATGATAATGCTAAGGACAATAATCGGTACATTTGACTAGTTAGAACCCATTGTGACTTAATTTCGGGTTTTAACGGTAAAACAAATAATAATAATAATAATAATAATAATAATAATAATAATAATAATAATAATAATAATAATAATAATAATAATAATAATAATAATTATATATATATATATATATATATATATATATATATATATATATATATATATATATATATATATATATATATATATATATATATATATATATATATATATATATATATATATATATATATATATATCCAGTTATATGTCATGGACTCCCTTTTCTAAATAAGGGCTAGGATGGTGTCTTCTTTCAAAAGAAATTTTCTTTTAGCAGTGTGACTATTACCTAGAGTGATTGCCTTATCTAACCTCAAACCATGGCGGGTCTTTAACCAACAACCTGACGAATCAAAGTCGCATGCAGTACCACCTGGCCATGGTGACCGCAAACATGCACACTCACAATATATAGATACATATATACATATTCATGGCCCCATTCCCCCTTGTAAGGGGTTGGCTGAGCCAAGAAACATGCATTCACCACGATCCATAACTACGTCAGCTACTCCTCTTAGCACCTTGGGGATAATAGGTTGCCACATTTCCAGCTCTACCACCCTGCTTGGATCACCCACAAGGTAGGCGAGCAAGGATGTTCTACAGTGAGGCCCAAAAACCGCAGTTGGTTCACCCTCACCACTTCATGACATGGCAACTCCCCTCAAACCTGCGCATCACAGTTTGATGAGCTAGCAGGCGTGAGAATCCCTTTGGACCGTGTCAGTTATACACATTCTTCCTCCACTCATTCCTGTCTTCTGTATGCTCTCTTCCCTGCTCACTAACATTCCATGTGCATCCAGTGCCCTTTTCACTTCATCCATCCATCTCATCCTAGGTCTTCCTCTTGGTCCAACTCCAACCACTCCTGCCATCCACACAGTCTTCGATATTCGTTCATCACTCATCCTTTCCATGTTTCCAAACGAAATCAATATTGTCTGATCTAACCTATCCAACAGCCTCATTTCAACAACCGTTCTCTGCCTGATCTCCTCATTGCTTAATCTATCTACTCTAGATGCACCAATCATACTTCTCAAACACCTCATCTCCATTACATTCAACTTGTTCATTTCAGCCTCTCTTTTATTCCAGGTCTCTGTTCCATGCAATGCTGTCAGCACAATCATATCATCATATATCCTTCTCTTTGCATTCATTCCTAAATACCTATTTCTAATCACACTTTTCAACCCACAAACCAAGATATTTACTTGTTTCATTCACTTTATGAGTTACCTCCGCATCCACTCTCTATTCCTTGATGCGTGTGAACCTAAATACTTAAAACTCTCAATTTCTTCAGGCAGCTCCTGATTCACTCCTACATTTAATCTGCCAACATTAACACTCCTAATGCATCTCATGACAATACTTTTACCAGTATTTGACCGCAACTTCCTTCTTTCAAACACCTTAACAAGCTCAGTCACTAAATGATTCAGTTCATTTTCAGTATCAGCCACCAGTGCTGTGTCATTTGCTAATAGCAACTGATTTAAATTCCACAACCTTTAATTCTCACCCACTAATTCCAATAATATGTCTAATACTCTTTCATTTACTTCCCTTACAATGCCAGCCACATACACATTATACAACCACTGCAACATTACACATCCTTGACTTAACCTTACATTCTCCTCAAACCAATTACTCGTACTCTATTAATCATGTAAAAAAACTTCTCAGCATTCAACACACTTTCAGTTATCCCATAGAGTCGCAACACACTCCACATCGCCTCTCTATCAGTCCTTTTATATGATTTCCAAAAATCCATAATGGCCAAAAAAAGTGTCTCTATCTTTCTCTAAGAAATTCTCACACATCTGTCTTACAACAAACACCTGATCCTCACATCCTTTCCCTCTTCTGAACCCACACTGTTCTTTCTCAATTATTCTCTCAGTACCTTTCCTAATTCTCTCAATTATCACTCTTCCACATATCTTACCATCTACACTGAACAAATAAATTTCTCAAAAACAACTACACTCATACTTATCTCCTTTCCCTTTGTAAAGTGAAACTACACATGCATGTCTCCAATCAATTGGAACCCTCCCTTTCTAAAAACATACATTCAACAACCTAACCAACTATTCCACTAATACCTCCCCACCTTTTGACAAGCATTTAATATGACACCGAACTATCCCTGGTGCTTTACCTGTTTTCATTGCTCTCAATGCCAAATGTACCTTCTCTTTTGTTATTTCTCTATCATTCTCATCACCCAACATTGGCATTCTCCATTCATATCCCATAGCCACAATCTCTGCCTCTCTGTCATCTTCCACATTTAACAGTTCCTTGAAATACTCAGCCCATCTCTCTCTCACCTTTATTTTGTTTACTAGCTAGTGCCTACCTGCTCTTTCCATCATCTCATTACTAGACTCACCTGTTTGCACTCTTCACTTCCTTCCAAAACATCTTTTTATTCCTTTCAAAGTGCTCAGACTAGCTCGTACCCTACTTTACATCCGTTTCTCTCTTTGCCTCCCTCTCCACACTATGCCTGTCATATTCCTCTACATCACCTATCTGCAACCATACTTCAAATGTCTTTTTTTCAGCCACTACTGCACTCATTTACTCATTCAACTATTTACTACCTTTCATTTTACTTCCACCTGTTAGTCTCCTTCCACACACTGCCTCTGCACACTTCATAACTTCCTCGTTTTAATATCTCCATTCTTCTTTCACTCCCTTCTTCACTTTTTCTCTCATTACATTCCACACATTCCTCAGAGTAGCATTGTACTCACTGTCTTTCTCATTCTTATTGAGTTCACTTACTTTTAGCTCCTCTCTTCCTCTCACTTCTCTTATTTCTCCACTTTAATCCCACTCTCACTCTACTTTCCACTAAATAATGATCAAATATTCCACCACTACCTCACTTAGTACATTCACATCCATTACTCTTCCAATTACCCTCCTGTCCACCAGATAAATACTCCTTTAGTAATCTGTCCACTACCCTTCTATTATTTACTCTGACCCACGTATGCTTGTGCATATCCTTCTTTTTAAATGCAGTCTTGACAATCAAAATCTGTCTCTCAATGCACATTTCGATACTTCTCTCTCCACTCTCATTCATACCAGTTACTCCATACCTCCCAATTGCACCATCCAATGGCTCATTCCTTCTCTAGCATTCAAATCTCCCAACAAGACCACACTCACATTCATCCCCCAAGTCTTCCACACAGTTGTTCAATTTCATCCAATACTTCCTCTTTTTCCTCCTCACTTTCACTGCCAGGGCCAAATGCATTTACAAACGCCCAAACCTCGCATTCCAGTCTCATTTTAACCACTTTTTTTGAGATGATACTTCCTTCTATTCCACCACACACTTATTTATATCTTCACTTACCAACAGAGCCACTTCCTATCTTCCTCTCCCTTTCTCAATCCCAGACACCCTACCCTCCTCATTACCATATATCTTTTTTTTTCCACAAGCATACTCCATATCACCTTCCACTTACTTTCACTTACACCACAACCACGCAGATTCAGAGACCCAATTACCAGGGTTCTGGGAGGATTTCTCCCAGTCCCCCTGCTCCGCCCCAAGTACTCGACTTTTACTGCTCACAAGGGAACTCGGAAGAAGTGTTCCACTCCTTCCCTCAGTGGGATATATATATATATATATGTATATATATATATATATATATATATATGTATATATATATATATATATATATATGCACGTGTGTGTGTCTGTATATTGTCTTTTGAACGTTGATTTGTGCTTTCATGCACAAGCATTTAAGTGTACTGTAATGTAGCGCTTAGAGCAAATGATAATGGTATTTTTTATGACAATAAATTTCATAGAATTCAGTGGCCTTTACACAAACTTCGTAAAACGAAAGGTTTCATTTACGTTATAGGCACAGTTATAGCTAATAGCTTTTGATTGTAATTATCTCTTAAAATACACAAACAATGAAAAGATAATTTGCATCACTGCAGTCTATATGGTGATAGGTTGTTCATGGAATGAAAGAACTACGATCATTTTTTTTTTAAATCATTGGTAATTACGCTTGATAAGTAGATATCAATTCACTGCAGAAAAAGTTCCATTAACTTGACAGTACCTTGTCTTATACATTCCCATGAAAGCAGATGGAATAAGAATCACAAAAGTAAATTTGTAATTTTAACTAAGCAACTACAGAATTACTTAGTTACTAGAACTGAAATAATGGATCAATTTCTTAATCAATTTGCTGAATATTGTAGGAATGCAATAGGGATGTGCTGGATAGATATAATATATATATATATATATATAATATATATATAATATATAATATATATATATAATATATATATATATATATATATATATATATATATATATATATATATATATATATATATATATAAATATATATATATATATATTATATATATATATATATATATATAGATATATATATATATATATATAAAACGATTGTTTCACGTGGAGCACGTTAATATTGAAAATATGATTGTTCTAATTACGGAGGGATAACAGAACACACCGGCATAACATACTACTCGTGAGTATAATTATCTACCCATCACCAAAGGTTACTGATATATAAAACATACAGAATTATTATATATGCAGTATGTGAAGCACAGTGAAAAAACATTAGTTACTCAAGCAATAGTATATCTAATACATCAGTCTGAGGTTAGACGGAATAATAATAGAACTAAATGTGGGCGTATCAAGTTTTGTCAGTGGTCCCCTTTTATTCTTCCAAATCATTCTACCATTACTGACCACACATTTGATGTGCTCAATAAGCCATTTTAGGTCACATGGACTACCACACGAAATGCCACCCCTTTCTCTTCTTCCTCAACTTCTTCTTACAAAATAAAACTTCAAGAAAAAAAATGTTGAATTCAAAGCCTTCTGGGGAGCACGAAGGGCTAGTAGAGTGACTTTAGTTAACGAAACTAATCAGTAGTATGAGTGGCGATCCTTTTTTATACTCTAAATTAATGGGTCTTTGAGAAAATTTTAAATTTAAGTGGCTTTATGTTCAGTACTATGATTATCAATAACATTCTCGGCGCTCCCGTTATTATTCCGGATCGTAAAATCTAGTTTTGTTGTTTGCTTTTGCTTTGTCACTGCCTTTTACTCTCAAAACCTCTCGCACAGTTCAGCCATCTTTTCTTTGATATTCATCATAAATAACAATAATAATTTGCTAAGCTTAATGTATATAAGTATATATTGAAATTTGGGTTTTCATGAAAGCTACTTTCTTCTTCGATTTTTAAGGGTTCTTAATTTCTTCCTCTTCCCTTATCATAAAAAAAGAATAAGAAAATTGTTTGGTGAAAGTGACATTAATTATAATACTACTCTTACCTTAGACTAGCAACTGTTAACTCTCTCTTTCTCAACCTTTCTGCTCTCTCTCTCTCTCTCTCTCTCTCTCTCTCTCTCTCTCTCTCTCTCTCTCTCTCTCTCTCTCACCAAACACCCAGGGTGGAGGTCGATTACGCAAAATAAATAAATTTAAAGAGCAAAAGTTCTGCTCTTTATTAAAAAGTGTTTTGCATCCACTTTTACTTTCAGTACATGGGTTTCCATATTACAT
>JAXCGZ010022959.1:0-17500 GCA_037179515.1 Halocaridina rubra
ACCGAGATTGCGTATTTCTGGCACCAGTTTCGTGGCATGTCTTTGAACTTTTTCAAGCTTAGCTATGTGCTTTTTCAAGTGCGGATTCCAAAAGGGGGCTGCATATTCGAGTTTTGGCCTCACATAGGTTACATAAATATTTCTGAACATTTCCTTGTCCATGTGCCTGAAGGCTACCCTTACATTTGATAAGAATGCATATGCTGCCCTTACTACGCCATTTATATGTATTTCTGGAGACAAATCTGCCAATATGTTTACTCCTAGATCTCTCTCATTTTCTGTCTCCTGAAGTTGTACTCCAGCCACCGAGTAGTCAAGCTTGGGCCTTCTTGCACTTGTACCCATTCTCATTACCTTACATTTTGAGGTATTGAATTTCATTAGCCACTTTTCTGACCACTCATGCAGATTATTTAGATCCTCCTGAAGTTCTCTACCATTGTTCTCGTTTTTTACTTTCTTCACAATCTTTGCATCATCTGCAAACATATTCATGAATGAATTTACAGACTCTGGTAGGTCATTTACATATACAAGGAACAAAAGTGGCCCTAAAACTGAACCCTGTGGAACTCCACTACTAACTCTTCTCCATTCAGACACTGAGTGTCTTACTCTAACCCTCTGTTCCCTTCCTTCTAAGTAAGTTTTTATCCATTCCAAGACATTTCCACCTATTCTAGCCATTGATTGCAGCTTCCTAATAAGTCTCCCATGTGGAACAGTGTCAAACGCTTTCTGGAAGTCTAGGAATATGCAATCTGCCCAGCCCTCTCTTTCCTGTAAGATTTGGCTTACCTCATCATAAAATTCTAATAAGTTTGTTACTGTTGATCTTCCTTCTCTGAAGCCATGTTGCCTCACTGACAAAAAGTTGAAGGATTCCAAGTGAAGAGAGATATGTTTCCTTAGTAGTTTCTCCATAACTTTGCAAACTATGCTGGTCAAGGAAACTGGTCTATAGTTCAGAGCCGTATCCCTCCTTCCCTTTTTGAAGATAGGTATCACATTTGCTTGTTTCCAGCATCTTGGAATCTCCCCCGACTCCAATGACTCCTTAAATATGATACTTAGTGCCACTGATATTGTGTTTGCGCATTTTTTTAAGCACATGAGGGGATATGTCATCAGGACCTGTAGCTTTATGAACATCTAAATCCATCAGCGCTTTGCATACCTCTGTGGCTGTAAGGTTGATGTTCTCTAATACCGGCCCTTGAGCTTCTATCACTGCAATCTGAGGGGGTGGGGTATTTTCTACTGTAAATACTGACTGAAACTCCTTGTTCAATTCTTTGCAGATCTCTTCGTCCGTCTCAGTGATGCTTCCATCCGCTCTCTTTAGCCTTAAAACCTGTTCTTTTACCTTCAGTTTTCCTCTGATAAAGCTGTGGAAAAGCTTGGGATTTTCTTTAGCCTTCCTGGTGATGTCCCTCTCATAATCTTTCTCTGCCTCTCTCCTTTTACTTAGGTAGTCGTTTCTTGCTCTTTTGTAGGTTTGCCAGGCATTTATGTTTTTTCTCCTCCTATACCTTTTCCAGCATTTGTCTCTCCACTCCTTAGCTCTTTTACACCCATTATCGAACCATTTCTCTCTGGCATGAATTACACCTACTTTGGTGACAGGTATGCAGCAATCTACTATCTTCCCATATTTCTCACAAAAGATGTCATACATTTCTTGTACAGATTTGTTGTAAAATAAGGTTCTCCAGTCAATAACTGCAAAAAGCTCATTCATTTTGATGTAATCTCCTTTCTGATAGTTCCTCCTCATGTCCTTAGTGCCTCTACTCTCAGGAAGAATGTCTTCAATGATATACTCCATCAACAACACACAGTGGTCACTCTTTCCAATTGGTGGTTCATACTCAATATTTTCAATATCCAACACATTATCTGTGAACACCAGATCAAGTAGTGATGGCTCATCCCCACCCCTGGCTCTTGTTGGTTCCATTACATGTTGGTGTAGGAAATTCCCTTGTACGCAATCTAGGAATCTTGCCCCAAAGGAGTCCTCACCACTGTGTGGGTCAAGATTTATCCAATCTATCTCTTTATGATTAAAGTCTCCCATAATCAAAATCCTACATTTTTTCTCCCGCGCCATGTTAACAACTGAGTTTAGGACTTCAATCGTACCTATATGACTTTCCTCATAAATTTCAAGCCTATTTTGGTTCCTTGGTGGGTTGTATACAACA
The DNA here is from genome assembly GCA_037179515.1 of Halocaridina rubra. Classification (NCBI taxonomy): domain Eukaryota; kingdom Metazoa; phylum Arthropoda; class Malacostraca; order Decapoda; family Atyidae; genus Halocaridina; species Halocaridina rubra. The sequence continues at coordinate 2,211 of JAXCGZ010022959.1, forward strand.
GTTATTATAATGCTCTCTGACCCAGTATTTATGCGAGCAACAAGAAATTCCCTGAACTCACTTTCTATAGCCAAGTTTATCTCTTCAACTTGAATCCTCTCACTTATGAGCAGTGCTATCCCTCCACCAGTCCTCTCAGATCTTTCGACCCTTAGTATTCTGAAGCCCTTAGGAAAAACTGTGACACTGTTTATGTCCTCACTCAACTTAGTCTCTGTAATTGCTACTATATCTGCCTTACTGTTGTGAATCCTATCTTTTAATTCTACTGCCTTACCAGCTAATCCATCAGCATTTGTGTATAACAATCTTAATGAGGCCCCATCCCCTGATCTTCTGTCATTATCTTCTTTATCTCCCCTTTGTCTGGAAGTATTCCGTAACGAAAATTTTTCTTCTCTTCTTCATTTCTTTCATCATTTAACCTTCTTGCCTCTTGCAACAAGTTTTTGATCTTTCCCATCTCTTCCTGTGTTCTGTATCGTCTAATGAACACTTCTTTGCATTCTTGAAGGTCTTTTAGACTTTTTTTTCTCAACAATATTTCCCTACATGTCTCCCCTGTGTGTGTGTGTGTGTGTGTGTGTGTGTGTGTGTGTGTGTGTGTGTGATTACCTAATTGCGCGTATGGGATAGAGCCCAAAGCTCGTATCTTCCCGTCTCCTGATTGGTTGTGTGTGTGTGTGTGTGTGTGTGTGTGTGGTGTGTGTGTGTGTGTGTGTGTGTGTGTGTGTGTGTGTGTGTGTGTGTGATTACCTAATTGTGTTTACGGGAAAGAGCCCAAAGCTCGTATCTTCCCGTCTCCTGATCGGTTCCATTTTTAGACTTAGTGATACTTATCATACCTGTCCTTAAAACTATGGATTGAGGTAGCATTAACTACCTCCTCGCTTAGCGAATTCCAATTATCAACTACTCTTACACTGAAAAAGTATTTCCTTACATCCTGCAAACAAGTTTTCTTCCGAAGCTTCAAACTATGACCTCTAGTTCTAGAGCCAGCCATATCGAAATATCGATCCCTATCCACTCTATCATAACCATGAAGGAATTTAAAGACTGTCACCATATCCCCCCTTACTCTTCTAGCTTCGAGTGATGGCAAGTCTAATTCCCTCAGCCTTTCATCATAACCGAGATTGCGTATTTCTGGCACCAGTTTCGTGGCATGTCTCTGAACTTTTTCAAGCTTAGCTATGTGCTTTTTCAAGTGCGGATTCCAAAAGGGGGCTGCATACTCGAGTTTTGGCCTCACATAGGTTGCATAAATATTTCTGAACATTTCCTTGTCCATGTGCCTGAAGGCTACCCTTACATTTGATAAGTGTGTGTGTGTGTGTGTGTGTGTGTGTGGTGTGTGTGTGTGTGTGTGTGTGTGTGTGTGTGTGTGTGTGTGTGTGTGTGTGTGTGTGTGTGTGTGTGTGTGTGTGTGTGATTACCTAATTGTGATTACCTAATTGTGTTTACGGGAAAGAGCCCAAAGCTCGTATCTTCCCGTCTCCTGATCGGTTCCATTTTTAGACTTAGTGATACTTATCATACCTGTCCTTAAAACTATGGATTGAGGTAGCATTAACTACCTCCTCGCTTAGCGAATTCCAATTATCAACTACTCTTACACTGAAAAAGTATTTCCTTACATCCTGCAAACAAGTTTTCTTCCGAAGCTTCAAACTATGACCTCTAGTTCTAGAGCCAGCCATATCGAAATATCGATCCCTATCCACTCTATCATAACCATGAAGGAATTTAAAGACTGTCACCATATCCCCCCTTACTCTTCTAGCTTCGAGTGATGGCAAGTCTAATTCCCTCAGCCTCTCATCATAACCGAGATTGCGTATTTCTGGCACCAGTTTCGTGGCATGTCTTTGAACTTTTTCAAGCTTAGCTATGTGCTTTTTCAAGTGCGGATTCCAAAAGGGGGCTGCATATTCGAGTTTTGGCCTCACATAGGTTACATAAATATTTCTGAACATTTCCTTGTCCATGTGCCTGAAGGCTACCCTTACATTTGATAAGAATGCATATGCTGCCCTTACTACGCCATTTATATGTATTTCTGGAGACAAATCTGCCAATATGTTTACTCCTAGATCTCTCTCATTTTCTGTCTCCTGAAGTTGTACTCCAGCCACCGAGTAGTCAAGCTTGGGCCTTCTTGCACTTGTACCCATTCTCATTACCTTACATTTTGAGGTATTGAATTTCATTAGCCACTTTTCTGACCACTCATGCAGATTATTTAGATCCTCCTGAAGTTCTCTACCATTGTTCTCGTTTTTTACTTTCTTCACAATCTTTGCATCATCTGCAAACATATTCATGAATGAATTTACAGACTCTGGTAGGTCATTTACATATACAAGGAACAAAAGTGGCCCTAAAACTGAACCCTGTGGAACTCCACTACTAACTCTTCTCCATTCAGACACTGAGTGTCTTACTCTAACCCTCTGTTCCCTTCCTTCTAAGTAAGTTTTTATCCATTCCAAGACATTTCCACCTATTCTAGCCATTGATTGCAGCTTCCTAATAAGTCTCCCATGTGGAACAGTGTCAAACGCTTTCTGGAAGTCTAGGAATATGCAATCTGCCCAGCCCTCTCTTTCCTGTAAGATTTGGCTTACCTCATCATAAAATTCTAATAAGTTTGTTACTGTTGATCTTCCTTCTCTGAAGCCATGTTGCCTTACTGACAAAAAGTTGAAGGATTCCAAGTGAAGAGAGATATGTTTCCTTAGTAGTTTCTCCATAACTTTGCAAACTATGCTGGTCAAGGAAACTGGTCTATAGTTCAGAGCCGTATCCCTCCTTCCCTTTTTGAAGATAGGTGTCACATTTGCTTGTTTCCAGCATCTTGGAATCTCCCCCGACTCCAATGACTCCTTAAATATGATACTTAGTGCCACTGATATTGTGTTTGCGCATTTTTTAAGCACATGAGGGGATATGTCATCAGGACCTGTAGCTTTATGAACATCTAAATCCATCAGCGCTTTGCATACCTCTGTGGCTGTAAGGTTGATGTTCTCTAATACCGGCCCTTGAGCTTCTATCACTGCAATCTGAGGGGGTGGGGTATTTTCTACTGTAAATACTGACTGAAACTCCTTGTTCAATTCTTTGCAGATCTCTTCGTCCGTCTCAGTGATGCTTCCATCCACTCTCTTTAGCCTTAAAACCTGTTCTTTTACCTTCAGTTTTCCTCTGATAAAGCTGTGGAAAAGCTTGGGATTTTCTTTCGCCTTCCTGGTGATGTCCCTCTCATAATCTTTCTCTGCCTCTCTTCTTTTACTTAGGTAGTCATTTCTTGCTCTTTTGTAGGTTTGCCAGGCATTTATGTTTTTTCTCCTCCTATACCTTTTCCAGCATTTGTCTCTCCACTCCTTAGCTCTTTTACACCCATTATCGAACCATTTCTCTCTGGCATGAATTACACCTACTTTGGTGACAGGTATGCAGCAATCTACAATCTTCCCATATTTCTCACAAAAGATGTCATACATTTCTTGTACAGATTTGTTGTAAAATAAGGTTCTCCAGTCAATAACTGCAAAAAGCTCATTCATTTTGATGTAATCTCCTTTCTGATAGTTCCTCCTCATGTCCTCAGTGCCTCTACTCTCAGGAAGAATGTCTTCAATGATATACTCCATCAACAACACACAGTGGTCACTCTTTCCAATTGGTGGTTCATACTCAATATTTTCAATATCCAACACATTATCTGTGAACACCAGATCAAGTAGTGATGGCTCATCCCCACCCCTGGCTCTTGTTGGTTCCATTACATGTTGGTGTAGGAAATTCCCTTGTACGCAATCTAGGAATCTTGCCCCAAAGGAGTCCTCACCACTGTGTGGGTCAAGATTTATCCAATCTATCTCTTTATGATTAAAGTCTCCCATAATCAAAATCCTACATTTTTTCTCCCGCGCCATGTTAACAACTGAGTTTATGACTTCAATCGTACCTATATGACTTTCCTCATAAATTTCAAGCCTATTTTGGTTCCTTGGTGGGTTGTATACAACAGTTATTATAATGCTCTCTGACCCAGTATTTATGCGAGCAACAAGAAATTCCCTGAACTCACTTTCTATAGCCAAGTTTATCTCTTCAACTTGAATCCTCTCACTTATGAGCAGTGCTATCCCTCCACCAGTCCTCTCAGATCTTTCGACCCTTAGTATTCTGAAGCCCTTAGGAAAAACTGTGACACTGTTTATGTCCTCACTCAACTTAGTCTCTGTAATTGCTACTATATCTGCCTTACTGTTGTGAATCCTATCTTTTAATTCTACTGCCTTACCAGCTAATCCATCAGCATTTGTGTATAACAATCTTAATGAGGCCCCATCCCCTGATCTTCTGTCATTATCTTCTTTATCTCCCCTTTGTCTGGAAGTATTCCGTAACGAAAATTTTTCTTCTCTTCTTCATTTCTTTCATCATTTAACCTTCTTGCCTCTTGCAACAAGTTTTTGATCTTTCCCATCTCTTCCTGTGTTCTGTATCGTCTAATGAACACTTCTTTGCATTCTTGAAGGTCTTTTAGACTTTTTTTTCTCAACAATATTTCCCTACATGTCTCCCCTCTCTCAAAGGTTACTTTTGTTGGTCTCGGCTTTCCTTCCCTCGAATATTTACCTAGTTGGTGTATGTTTACAATATCCTCAGGACCACATACTACTCCAAGCTTTCTTATCAGGTCTACAACCCTAGCTTTATTTTCTTCAAGTCTCCCCTGCCATGTTGGCTCCTGGGATTCACTTATGCCTGAGATTACCACTGTCTTCTCCTTATCAAGTGCCTGTCTGATGAGTGGGTTTGCCCTTTCCATCACAACGTCTTTCATTTTTTCGATTACTGTCTCTTTATAGTCAGCTGTTTGTATGTTTTCCAGTGCCACCACCTTTACAGCCTCTTTTACTGCCACATTCCCCTTTAGTGCATCAGCAAAGGACGTTTTCATGGCATCATTTTCCATATTCAGCTCCTGGAACTCTTTTCTGAACTGTTCAATGTTTTCCTTAATCTGAACATTCCAAGCAGCAATCTCGTCTCTCTCAGAAGATAGCAGTGAACTAACATCTAATTCCTTTAGGTTGTCATTTAGCTGTTTGTTTTTATCTTCTTGATTAGAAATTCTAGATTCTAGTTGACTCTTTTCCCCTTCCAGCTTCTTTATTCTTTTTTCTAGTTCCTTTCTCTCCTGCCCTTGTGCTTTATTTGCTTCCTCCAAAGATCTTATTTGTTCTCTGAGTGTTTCATTCTCTCTCATTTCTCCATCCATATTCCGAATTTTATCATCAAGGCTTGTAACCATTTCCTCTAACTTCTTGATTCTCTGTTTAAGTCCTCTGATGACTACCCCTTCTCCCGACCCATGGGTGGGAGAGGTTTGGGACAGAGATGGCTTCATTTTTATGTTCTCCCTCTCACAGAATATAGAAAGAAGACGAGAAAGAGGAAAACAAAAAACAAAAAAAAGAAAAGAGAAAAACTTCTAATTTACCTTCACACAGAATTTTTATATCTCCATATAAGTGCTATTTAGTGACTCAGTTTGTCTCCTTTCTGGTAACACACATCTTAACTTAAAAACTTGACCATGGTAATTTACGTATAAAAAGAAAAAGAAAAACAAAAGTCAAACCTGAAGGAAAATTCGAATTTGTGTTCGAGGTGGCACCCACCTGTTTCTGTTATATATTCTTCCTAACTGATAAACTGACTTGCTAACCAAGATATGTTATCACGGGATTTAGACTTTACATTTAACTCAATATATATACAAAATAACAAAATAGCAAACGAGAAAGCTAAAAGAAAAGCAAAAAAAAAAAAATGAAGAAAATAGGACTGCTGTACTACTTGGCAACTTAACTCAGTACTGTTGACAGGTGGGTATTTGGTAATTTTTTTTTCTTTTATTATTAAATTTTTTCGTGTATCAAACTAACTAACTAGTTAATATAAATGGGAAGGATACTGTTTTTAACAATATATAGAACCACAGGATCAGGTAAAACGGCTCAAGAGCTTTCCCCAGTTTACACAAAAAATTAGGTAATGTGGTGTGAGGCTCCACGTCTGGCAACTCTTCTAGATTTCCCTCAAGGCAGAAATGGACGGCAGCTTCTCTCTCTTCTCACGAAAAAGTTCTCAATTTTTTTCCTTTAATATGAACAGTCTCGCCTTACAACAAATATTAGTTGTGTGTGTGTGTGTGTGTGTGTGTGTGTGTGTGTGTGTGTGTGTGTGTGTGTGTGTGTGTGTGTGTGTGTGTGTGTGTGTGTGTGATTACCTAATTGTGTTTACGGGAAAGAGCCCAAAGCTCGTATCTTCCCGTCTCCTGATCGGTTCCATTTTTAGACTTAGTGATACTTATCATACCTGTCCTTAAAACTATGGATTGAGGTAGCATTAACTACCTCCTCGCTTAGCGAATTCCAATTATCAACTACTCTTACACTGAAAAAGTATTTCCTTACATCCTGCAAACAAGTTTTCTTCCGAAGCTTCAAACTATGACCTCTAGTTCTAGAGCCAGCCATATCGAAATATCGATCCCTATCCACTCTATCATAACCATGAAGGAATTTAAAAACTGTCACCATATCCCCCCTTACTCTTCTAGCTTCGAGTGATGGCAAGTCTAATTCCCTCAGCCTCTCATCATAACCGAGATTGCGTATTTCTGGCACCAGTTTCGTGGCATGTCTTTGAACTTTTTCAAGCTTAGCTATGTGCTTTTTCAAGTGCGGATTCCAAATGGGGGCTGCATATTCCAGTTTTGGCCTCACATAGGTTACATAAATATTTCTGAACATTTCCTTGTCCATGTGCCTGAAGGCTACCCTTACATTTGATAAGAATGCATATGCTGCCCTTACTACGCCATTTATATGTATTTCTGGAGACAAATCTGCCAGTATGTTTACTCCTAGATCTCTCTCATTTTCTGTCTCTTGAAGTTGTACTCCAGCCACCGAGTAGTCAAGCTTGGGCCTTCTTGCACTTGTACCCATTCTCATTACCTTACATTTTGAGGTATTGAATTTCATTAGCCACTTTTCTGACCACTCATGCAGATTATTTAGATCCTCCTGAAGTTCTCTACCATTGTTCTCGTTTTTTACTTTCTTCACAATCTTTGCATCATCTGCAAACATATTCATGAATGAATTTACAGACTCTGGTAGGTCATTTACATATACAAGGAACAAAAGTGGCCCTAAAACTGAACCCTGTGGGACTCCACTACTAACTCTTCTCCATTCAGACACTGAGTGTCTTACTCTAACCCTCTGTTCCCTTCCTTCTAAGTAAGTTTTTATCCATTCCAAGACATTTCCACCTATTCTAGCCATTGATTGCAGCTTCTTAATAAGTCTCCCACGTGGAACAGTGTCAAACGCTTTCTGGAAGTCTAGGAATATGCAATCTGCCCAGCCCTCTCTTTCCTGTAAGATTTGGCTTACCTCATCATAAAATTCTAATAAGTTTGTTACTGTTGATCTTCCTTCTCTGAAGCCATGTTGCCTCACTGACAAAAAGTTGAAGGATTCCAAGTGAAGAGAGATATGTTTCCTTAGTAGTTTCTCCATAAGTTTGCAAACTATGCTGGTCAAGGAAACTGGTCTATAGTTCAGAGCCGTATCCCTCCTTCCCTTTTTGAAGATAGGTATCACATTTGCTTGTTTCCAGCATCTTGGAATCTCCCCCAATTCCAATGACTCCTTAAATATGATACTTAGTGCCACTGATATTGTGTTTGCGCATTTTTTAAGCACATGAGGGGATATGTCATCAGGACCTGTAGCTTTATGAACATCTAAATCCATCAGCGCTTTGCATACCTCTGTGGCTGTAAGGTTGATGTTCTCTAATACCGGCCCTTGAGCTTCTATCCCTGCAATCTGAGGGGGTGGGGTATTTTCTACTGTAAATACTGACTGAAACTCCTTGTTCAATTCTTTGCAGATCTCTTCGTCCGTCTCAGTGATGCTTCCATCCGCTCTCTTTAGCCTTAAAACCTGTTCTTTTACCTTCAGTTTTCCTCTGATAAAGCTGTGGAAAAGCTTGGGATTTTCTTTAGCCTTCCTGGTGATGTCCCTCTCATAATCTTTCTCTGCCTCTCTCCTTTTACTTAGGTAGTCATTTCTTGCTCTTTTGTAGGTTTGCCAGGCATTTATGTTTTTTTTCCTCCTATACCTTTTCCAGCATTTGTCTCTCCACTCCTTAGCTCTTTTACACCCATTATCGAACCATTTCTCTCTGGCATGAATTACACCTACTTTGGTGACAGGTATGCAGCAATCTACTATCTTCCCATATTTCTCACAAAAGATGTCATACATTTCTTGTACAGATTTGTTGTAAAATAAGGTTCTCCAGTCAATAACTGCAAAAAGCTCATTCATTTTGATGTAATCTCCTTTCTGATAGTTCCTCCTCATGTCCTCAGTGCCTCTACTCTCAGGAAGAATGTCTTCAATGATATACTCCATCAACAACACACAGTGGTCACTCTTTCCAATTGGTGGTTCATACTCAATATTTTCAATATCCAACACATTATCTGTGAACACCAGATCAAGTAGTGATGGCTCATCCCCACCCCTGGCTCTTGTTGGTTCCATTACATGTTGGTGTAGGAAATTCCCTTGTACGCAATCTAGGAATCTTGCCCCAAAGGAGTCCTCACCACTGTGTGGGTCAAGATTTATCCAATCTATCTCTTTATGATTAAAGTCTCCCATAATCAAAATCCTACATTTTTTCTCCCGCGCCATGTTAACAACTGAGTTTATGACTTCAATCGTACCTATATGACTTTCCTCATAAATTTCAAGCCTATTTTGGTTCCTCGGTGGGTTGTATACAACAGTTATTATAATGCTCTCTGACCCAGTATTTATGCGAGCAACAAGAAATTCCCTGAACTCACTTTCTATAGCCAAGTTTATTTCTTCAACTTGAATCCTCTCACTTATGAGCAGTGCTATCCCTCCACCAGTCCTCTCAGATCTTTCGACCCTTAGTATTCTGAAGCCCTTAGGAAAAACTGTGACACTGTTTATGTCCTCACTCAACTTAGTCTCTGTAATTGCTACTATATCTGCCTTACTGTTGTGAATCCTATCTTTTAATTCTACTGCCTTACCAGCTAATCCATCAGCATTTGTGTATAACAATCTTAATGAGGCCCCATCCCCTGATCTTCTGTCATTATCTTCTTTATCTCCCCTTTGTCTGGAAGTATTCCGTAACGAAAATTTTTCTTCTCTTCTTCATTTCTTTCATCATTTAACCTTCTTGCCTCTTGCAACAAGTTTTTGATCTTTCCCATCTCTTCCTGTGTTCTGTATCGTCTAATGAACACTTCTTTGCATTCTTGAAAGTCTTTTAGACTTTTTTTTCTCAACAATATTTCCCTACATGTCTCCCCTCTCTCAAAGGTTACCTTTGTTGGTCTCGGCTTTCCTTCCCTCGAATATTTACCTAGTTGGTGTATGTTTACAATATCCTCAGGACCACATACTACTCCAAGCTTTCTTATCAGGTCTACAACGTTAGTTTTATTTTCTTCAAGTCTCCCCTGCCATGTTGGCTCCTGGGATTCACTTATGCCTGAGATTACCACTGTCTTCTCCTTATCAAGTGCCTGTCTGATGAGTGGGTTTGCCCTTTCCATCACAACGTCTTTCATTTTTTCGATTACTGTCTCTTTATAGTCAACTGTTTGTATGTTTTCCAGTGCCACCACCTTTACAGCCTCTTTTACTGCCACATTCCCCTTTAGTGCATCAGCAAAGGACGTTTTCATGGCATCATTTTCCATATTCAGCTCCTGGAACTCTTTTCTGAACTGTTCAATGTTTTCCTTAATCTGAACATTCCAAGCAGCAATCTCGTCTCTCTCAGAAGATAGCAGTGAACTAACATCTAATTCCTTTAGGTTGTCATTTAGCTGTTTGTTTTTATCTTCTTGATTAGAAATTCTAGATTCTAGTTGACTCTTTTCCCCTTCCAGCTTCTTTATTCTTTTTTCTAGTTCCTTTCTCTCCTGCCCTTGTGCTTTATTTGCTTCCTCCAAAGATCTTATTTGTTCTCTGAGTGTTTCATTCTCTTTCATTTCTCCATCCATATTCCGAATTTTATCATCAAGGCTTGTAACCATTTCCTCTAACTTCTTGATTCTCTGTTTAAGTCCTCTGATGACTACCCCTTCTCCCGACCCATGGGTGGGAGAGGTTTGGGACAGAGATGGCTTCATTTATATGTTCTCCCTCTCACAGAATATAGAAAGAAGACGAGAAAGAGGAAAAAAAAAGAAAAGAGAAAAACTTCTAATTTACCTTCACACAGAATTTTTATATCTCCATATAAGTGCTATTTAGTGACTCAGTTGTGTGTGTGTGTGTGTGTGTGTGTGTGTGTGTGTGTGTGTGTGTGTGTGTGTGATTACCTAATTGCGCGTATGGGATAGAGCCCAAAGCTCGTATCTTCCCGTCTCCTGATTGGTTCCATTTTGTACTTGTGATACTTATCATACCTGTGCTTAAAACTATAGATTGAGTTAGCATTAATTACCTCCTCGCTTAGCGAATTCCAATTATCAGCTACTCTTACACTGAAAAAGTACTTCCTTACATCCTGCAAAGAAGTTTTCTCACAAAGTTTCAAACTATGATTTCTAGTTCTAGAGCCAGCCATATCAAAATATCGATCCCTATCCACTCTATCATAATCATGAAGGAATTTAAAGACAGTCACCATATCCCCTCTCAATCTTCTAGCTTCGAGTGATGGTAAGTCTAATTCCCTCAGTCTCTCATCTTAACTGAGATTGGTTATTTCTGGCACCAGTTTCGTGGCATGTCTTTTAACTTTTTCAGGCTTAGCTACGTGCTTTATCAAGTGTGGATTCCAAAAGGGGGCTGCATTTTCAAGTTTTGGCCTCACATAGGTTGCATAAATATTATTGAACATTTCCTTGTCCATGTGCCTGAAGGCTACCCTTACATTTGATAAGAAAGCATATGCTGCTCTTGCTATGTCACTTATATGTATTTCTGGAGATAAATATGCCACTATGTTTACTCCTAGATCTCTCATTCTCTGTCTCTTGAAGTTGTACTCCTGACACTGAGTAGTCAAGCTTGGGCCTTCTTGCAAATGTACCTATTCTCATTACCTTACATTTTGAAGTATTGAATTTCATTACCCACTTTTCCGACCACTCATGGAGACTATTTAGATTTTCCTGAAGCTTTTTATCATTATTTTCATATCTTACTTTCTTCACAATCTTTGCATCAAATGCAAACATATTCATGAATGAAATTACAGACTCTGGTAGGTCATTTGCATATACAAGGAACAAAAGTGACCCTAAAACTGAACCCTACTAATTCTTCTCCATTCTAACCCTCTGTTCCCTTCCTTCTAAGTAAGTTTTTATCCATTCCAAGACATTTCCACCTCCCTAGCCATTGCTTGCAGCTTCTTAATAAGTCTTCCATATGGGTCAGTGTCAAATGCTTTCTGGAAATCTAGGAATATGCAATCTTCCCAGCCCTCTCTTTCTCATAAGATTTGGCTTACCTTATTATAAAATTCTAATAAGTTTGTTACTGTTGATCTACCTTCTCTGAAGCCATGTTGTCTCACTGACAAAAAGTTGAAGATTCCAAGTGAAGAGAGATATATTTCCTTAGTAGTTTCTCCATAACTCTGCAAACTATGCTGGTCAAGGAAACTGGTCTATAGTTTAGAGCCGTATCCCTCCCTCCCTTTTTGAGGATAGGTATCACGTTCGCTTGTTTCCAGCATCTTGGAATCTCCCCTGACTCCAGTTACTTTTTAAATATGATACTTAGTCCCACTGATATTGAGTTTGAGCATTTTTTAAGTACATGAGGGGATATATCATCAGGACCTGTAGCTTTATGGACATCTAATTCCATCAGTGTTCTGCATACCTCTGTGGCTGAAAGGTTGATGTTCTCTAATACTGGCCCATGAGCTTCTATCTCTGCAATCTGAGGAGGTGAGGTATTTTCTACTGTAAATACTGACTGAAACTCCTTGTTCAATTCTTTGCAGATCTCTTCATCTGTCTCAGTAATGCTTCCATCCGCTCTCTTAAGCCTTAATACCTGTTCTTTTACCTTCAGATTTCCTCTGATAAAGCTGTGGAAAAGCTTGAGATTTTCTTTAGCCTTCCTGGTGATGTCCCTTTCATAGTCTATCTCTTCCTCTCTTCTTTTACTTAGGTAATTATTTCTTGCTCTTTTGTAGGTTTACCAGGCATTAATGTTTTTTCTCCTATGCCTTTTCCAGCATTTGTCTCTCCACTCCTTAGCGCTTTTACACTCATTATTTAACCATTTCTCTCTGGCATGAATTACACCTACTTTGGTGACAGGTATGCAGCAATCTACTATCTTCCCATATCTCTCACAAAAGATATAGTACATTTCTTATACAGATTTGTTGTAAAATATGGTTCTCCAGTCAATAACTGCAAAAAGCTCATTCATTTTGATGTATCTCCTTTTGGATAGTTCCTCCTCATGTCCTCAGTGCCTTTACTCTCAGGCAGAACATCATCAATGATGTACTTCATCTACAACACACATTGGTCACTCTTTCCAGTTGGTTGTTTATGCTCAATTTTTTTCAATATCTAATACGTTATCTGTGAATGCTTGATCAAGTAGTGATGGCTCATCCCCTGGCCCTCGTTGGTTCCATTACATGTTGGTGTAGGAAATTCCCTTGTATGCAATCTAGGAATCTTGTCCCGAATGAGTCCTCACTACTGTGTTGGTCAAGATTTATCCAATTTATCTCTTTACAATTAAAATCTTCCATAATCAAAATCCTACATTTTCTCGCTCTTGGTATGTTAACAACTGAGTTTATGACTTCAATAGTACCTATATGACTTTCCTCATAAACTTCTAGCCTATGTTGGTTCCTTGGTGGGTTATATACAACAGTTCTTATAATGCTGTCTGACCTAGTATTTATGCAAGCAACCCTTAATATTCTGAAGCCCTTAGGAAAAACCTTGACACTGTTTTTGTCCTCACTCAATTTAGTCTCTGTAACTGCTACTATATCTTCCTTATTGTTGTGAATCCTATCTTTTAATTCTAGTGCCTTACTAACTAATCCATCAGTATTTGTGTAAGTACCTAATTGTTATTAGCTAATTGTGTTTACGCAAAAGAGCCCAAAGCTCGTATCTTTGTATCTGCTGATCGGTTCCATTTTGTTCTTAGTGATACTTATTATACGAGTCCTTAAAACTATGGATTGAGATAGCATTAACTACCTCTTCGCTTAGCGAATTCCAATTATCAGCTACTCTTACACTGAAAAAGTATTTCCTTACATCCTGCAAAGAAGTTTTGTTACAAAGCTTCAAACTATGACCTCTAGTTCTAGAGCCAGCCATATCAAAATATCGATCTCTATCCACTCCATCATAATCATGAAGGAATTTAAAGACAGTCACCATATCCCCCCTGTATCTTCTAGCTTCTAGTGATGGTAAGTCTAATTCCCTCAGCCTCTCATCATAACTGAGATTGCGTATTTCTGGCACCAGTTTCGTGGCATGTCTTTAAGCTTTTTCAAGCTAAGCTATGTGCTTTTTCAAGTGTGAATTCCAAAAAGGGGGCTGCATATTCGAGTTTTGGCCTCACATAGGTTACATTAATATTTCTGAGCATTTCCTTGTCCATGTGCCTGAAGGCAACCCTTACATTTGATAAGAATGCATATGCTGCCCTTACTATGCCATTTATATGTATTTCTGGAGACAAATCTGCCAGTATGTTTACTCCTAGATCTCTCTCATTTTCTGTCTCTTGAAGTTGTACTCCAGCCACCGAGTAGTCAAGCTTGGGCCTTTTTGCACTTGTACCCATTCTCATTACCTTACATTTTGAAGTATTGAATTTCATTAGCCACTTTTCTGACCACTCGTGCAGACTATTTAGATCCTCCTGAAGTTCTCTACCATTGTTCTCGTTTTTTACTTTCTTCACAATCTTTGCATCATCTGCAAACATATTCATGAATGAATTTACAGACTCTGGTAGGTCATTTACATATACAAGGAAGAAAAGTGGCCCTAAAACTGAACCCTGTGGAACTCCACTACTAACTCTTCTCCTTTCAGACACTGAGTGTCTTACTCTAACCCTCTGTTCCCTTCCCTCTAAGTAAGTTTTTATCCATTCCAAAACATTTCCACCTATTCTAGCCATTGATTGCAGCTTCCTAATAAGTCTCCCATGTGGAACAGTGTCAAACGCTTTCTGGAAGTTTAGGAATATGCAATCTGCCCAGCCCTCTCTTTCCTGTAAGATTTGGCTTACCTCATCATAAAATTCTAATAAGTTTGTTACTGTTGATCTACCTTCTCTGAAGCCATGTTGCCTCACTGACAAAAAGTTGAAGGATTCCAAGTGAAGAGAGATATGTTTCCTTAGTAGTTTCTCCATAACTCTGCAAACTATGCTGGTCAAGGAAACTGGTCTATAGTTCAGAGCGGTATCCCTCCTTCCCTTTTTGAAGATAGGTATCACATTTGCTTGTTTCCAGCATCTTGGAATCTCCCCCGACTCCAGTGACTCCTTAAATATGATACTTAGTGCCACTGATATTGTGTTTGCGCATTTTTTAAGCACATGAGGGGATATGTCATCAGGACCTGTAGCTTTATGAATATTAAATCCATCAGCGCTTTGCATACCTCTGTGGCTGTAAGGTTGATGTTCTCTAATACCGGCCCTTGAGCTTCTATCACTGCAATCTGAGGGGGTGGGGTATTTTCTACTGTAAATTTCCTTGTTCAATTCTTTGCAGATCTCTTCATCCGTCTCAGTGATGCTTCCATCCACTCTCTTTAGCCCTAAAAGCTGTTCTTTTACCTTCAGTTTTCCTCTGATAAAGCTGTGGAAAAGCTTGGGATTTTCTTTAGCCTTCCTGAAGATGTCCCTCTCATAGTCTCTCTCTGCCTCTCTTGTTTTACTTAGGTAGTCATTTCTTGCTCTTTTGTAGGTTTGCCAGGCATTTATGTTTTTTCTCCTCTTATACCTTTTCCAGCATTTGTCTCTCCACTCCTTAGCTCTTTTACACCCATTATCGAACCATTTCTCTCTGGCATGAATTACACCTACTTTGGTGACAGGTATGCAGCAATCTACTATCTTCCCATATTTCTCACAAAAGATGTCATACATTTCTTGTACAGATTT
>JAXCGZ010022959.1:22500-32500 GCA_037179515.1 Halocaridina rubra
GGGAGATTTTAAGCACAGAGAGATATATTGGATAAATCTTGACCCACACATTGGGAAGGACTTATTGGGCTCAAGATTCTTAGTTTGCGTAGAAGGGAATTTCCTACACCAACTTGTACTGGAACCAATGAGAGCCAGAGGTGGGGATGAGCCATTGTTGCTTGATCTAGTGGATAATGTATTTGATAATGAAAAAATTGAGTATGTACTACCATATGAGAGGAGTGAGCACTGTGTGTTGTTGATGGACTTTATCATCCAAGATGTTTTTACTGACAATAAAGGCAATGAAGACATGAGGAGGTACTATCCAAAAGGAGATTATATCAAAATGAATTAGCTTTTTGCAGTTATTTACTGGAGGACCTTATTTAACAACAAATCTGTACAAGAAATGTACGCCGTCTTTTGTGAGAAATATGGGAAGACAGTAGATTGCTGCATACCTGTCACCAAAGTAGGTGTAATTCATGCCAGAGAGAAACGGTTCGATACTGAGCGTAAAAGAGCTAAGGAGTGGAGAGACAAATGCTGGAAAAGATATAGGAGGAGAAAAAGCATAAAAGCCTGGCAAACCTATAAAAGAGCAAGAAATGATTATCTAAGTAAAAGAAAAGAGGCCGAGAGAGAGAATATGAAAGGGACATCACCAGGAAGGCCAAAGAAAACCCCAAACTTTTCCAAAGCTTTATCAGAGGAAAACTGGAGGTAAAAGAACAGGTTTTAAAGCTTAAGAGAATGATGGAATCATCACTGTGATGGATGAAAAGACCTGCAAAGAATTGAACAAAGAGTTTCAGTCAGTATTTACAGTAGAAAATACCCCCACCCCCTCAGATTGCAGAGATAGAAGCTCATGGGCCAGTATTAGAGAACATCATCCTTTCAGCCACAGAGGTATGCAATGTGCTGATGGAATTAGATGTCCATAAAGCTACAGGTCCTGATGATATATCCCCTTATGTTCTTAAGAAATGCACTAAATTAATATCAGTGGCACTAAGTATCATATTTAAAAAAATTACTGGAGTCAGGGGAGATTCCAAGATACTGGAAACAAGCGAACGTGATACCTATCTTCAAAAAGGGAAGGAGGGATAAGGCTCTAAGCTACAGACCTGTTTCCTTGACCAGCATAATTTGCAAAGTTATGGAGAAACTACAAAAGAAACATATCTCTCTTACCTTTGAATCCTTCAACTTTTTGTCAGTGAGACAACATGGCTTCAGAGAAGGTAGATCAACAGTAACAAACTTATTTTAATTTCATGATGAGGTAAGCCGAATCTTACAGGAAAGAGAGGACTTGGCAGATTGCATATTCCTAAACTTTCAGAAAGCATTTGACACTGTCCCACACTGGAGACTTATTAAGAAGCTGCAAGCAATGGCAAGAATAGGAGGAAATGTCTTGTTATGGATAAAAACATTCTTGGAAGGAAGGGAACAGAGGGTTAGAGTAAGACACTCAGTGTCGGAATGGACACGAGTTAGTAGTGGAGTTTCACAGGGTTCAGTTTTAGGGCCAGAGTCAGTATATTTATTCATGAATATGTTTACAAATGATGCAAAGAATTGTGAAGAAAGTAAGAAACGAGAAACAATGGTGGAAAATTTTAGGAAGATCTAAATAGTCTGGTTGAGTGGTCAGAAAAGTGGCTAATGAAATTCAGTACTCCTAAATGTAAGGTAATGAGAATGAGTACAAGTGCAAGAAGGCCCAAGCTTGACTACTTGGTGTCAGGAGTAGAACTTCAAGAGACAGAGAATGAGAGAGATCTAGGAGTAAACATACTGGCCGATTTGTCTCCAAAAAGGCATATAAATTTCATAGTAATAGCAGCATATGCTTTCTTATCAAATGTAAGGGTGGCCTTCAGGCACATGGAGAAGAAAATGTTCAGAAATAGTTATATAGGTTATGTGAGGCCTAACCTTGAATATGCAGCCCCCTTTTCGAATTCGCACTTGAAAAAAGCACATAGCTAAGCTTTAAAATGTTCAAAGATATGCCACGAAACTGGTGCCAAAAATACACTATCTCAGTTATGATGAGAGGTTGAAGGAATTATGCTTACCATCATTCGATGCTAGAAGATTGAGGAGGGATACGATGACAGTTTTTAAATTCCTTCATGGTTTTGACAGAGTGGATAGGGATCGATTTTTTGTTATGGTTGGCATTAGAATTAGAGGTCATAGTTTGAAGCTTCATAAAAAAACTTATTTGCATGATGTAAGGAGGTACTTTTTAGTGTAAGAGTAGTTGATAATTGGAATTGGCTAAGCGAGGAAGTAGTTAAAGCTAACTCAATTCATAGTTTTAATGACAAATATGACAAGTATCACTAAGTACAAAATGGAACCGACCAGGAGAGGGAAGTTAAGAGCTTGGGGCTCTTTCCCGTAAGCTCAATTAGGTAATTTCAATTGGGTAGGTACACATGAGTATAGACAGAAGAATATATGGATAAATAGGTGATATATTCTCTTATGTATTAATAGACGGACAATATGTAAATAAGTAGATAGATAGACATATACATAAATGCATAATTTCATGGGTAGACAGGCAGCAGAACAGGTAGGTAGATAACTGGATAGATAGATATATGGATAATTGGCTGATTTATATATGGATATATAAATAAGGCAAATAGATAGGTAAACAGACATATAACAGCATAATTCTATAGTTAGAAAGACAGAGACAGACAGGTAACAGGATAGAATGAGTAATGGGTTGATGAATAGATTATTAAACAGAGACAAACAGGTATATAGACTGATTCATACACAGCTGTATTGAGAGACAGGTACCCTTATATATATTATATATTATATATATATATATATATATAATATATATATATATATATATATATATATATATATATTATATATATATATATATATATATATAGTAGGAATAGCCCATTAAATAAAACAACGAATATATATAAATATATATATATATATATATATATATATATATATATATATATATATATATATATATATATATATATATATATATATATATATATATATATATATATATAGAGAGAGAGAGAGAGAGAGAGAGAGAGAGTACTTATTAAGTTTGTGACCTAAGCTGGCCACCTTCTCAAAGACTTTGAGAAGGTGGCCAGGTTAGGTCGCAAAATTAATAAGTACTTTATATATATATATATATATATATATATATATATATATATATATATATATATATATATATATATGTATATATATATATATATATATATATATATATATATATATATATATATATATATATATATATATATATATATATATATATATATATATTTTATTTAATGGGCTTTTCCTACCATTTTAGACTGTATGTTAACAGTTCAGTGTTATTAATATATATATATATATATATATATATATATATATATATATATATATATATATATATATATATATATATATATATATATATATATATATATATATATATATATCACACACACACATCTTAACGAATAGACTTACCCAAATGAAGACCTCTCTTACCACCCCCGTTAACTGTAACGTAAAAATTCATCCCTAAAATCTTGTATCCCTGATTCTGTTTTGAATATCCAGTTTTTATGCAGAAAATTAGAGGCTAGTCCACTTGACTCTAAACGCCAAGGTTGCCTTAATTAGGCACCCCTCACCCCGACACCAATACTGGCAAAAATACCACTCACCCACCACCTGACCCCTCACCAACCTGCCCCTTGGAAGGGTAGGGAACTTTTTATGTATGTACGCAAGCACGTACATCCGTATGTATGTATGGTATGTATGTGATTACCTAATTGTGATTACCTAATTGTGTTTACGGGAAAGGGACCAAAGCTCGTATCTTCCCGTCTCCTGATCGGTTCCATTTTCTACTTAGTGATACTTATCATACCTGTCCTAAAAACTATGGATTGAGATAGTATTAACTACCTCTTCGCTTAGCGAATTCCAATTATCAACTACTCTTACACTGAAAAAGTATTTCCTTACATCCTGCAAAGAAGTTTTCTTACAAAGCTTCAGACCATGACCTCTAGTTCTAGAGCCAGCCATATCAAAATATCGATCCCTATCCACTCTATCATAACCATTAAGGAATTTAAAGACTGTCACCATATCCCCCCTCAATCTCCAAGGTTTGAGTGATGGTAAGTCTAATTCCCTAAGCCTCTCATCATAACTGAGTTTATGTATTTCTGGCACCAGTTTCGTGGCATGTCTTTGAACTTTTTCAAGCTTAGCTATGTGCTTTTTCAAGTGCGGATTCCAAAAGGGGGCTGCATATTCGAGTTTTGGCCTCACATAGGTTACATAAATATTTCTGAACATTTCTTTGTCCATGTGCCTGAAGGCTACCCTTACATTTGATAAGAATGCATATGCTGCCCTTACTATGCCATTTATATGTATTTCTGGAGACAAATCCGCCAGTATGTTTACTCCTAGATCTCTCTCAAGCTTGGACCGTCTTGCAATTGTACTCATTCTCATTACCTTACATTTTGAAGTATTGAATTTCATTAGCCATTTTTCTGACCACTCATGCAGACTATTTAGATCCTCCTGAAGTTCTCTACCATTGTTCTTGTTTCCTACTTTCTTCACAATCTTTGCATCATCTGCAAACATATTCGTGAATGAATTTACAGACTCTGGTAGGTCATTTACATATACAAGGAACAAAAGTGGCCCTAAAACTGAACCCTGAGGAACTCCACTACTAACTCGTGTCCATTCAGACACTGAGTGTCTTACTCTAACCCTTTGTTCCCTTCCTTCTAAGTAAGTTTTTATCCATTCCAAGACATTTCCACCTATTCTAGCCATTGTTTGCAGCTTCCTAATAAGTCTCCCATGTGGAACAGTGTCAAACGCTTTCTGGAAGTCTAGGAATATGCAATCTTCCCAGCCGTCTCTTTCCTGTAAGATTTGGCTTACCTCATCATAAAATTCTAATAAGTTTGTTACTGTTGATCTTCCTTCTCTGCAGCCATATTGCCTCACTGACATAAAGTTGAAGGGTTCCAAGTGAAGAGAGATATGTTTCCTTAGTAGTTTCTCCATAACTTTGCAAACTATGCTGGTCAAGGAAACTGGTCTATAGTTCAGAGCCGTATCCCTCCTTCCCTTTTTGAAGATAGGGATCATGTTTGCTTGTTTCCAGCATCTTGGAATCTCCCCTGACTCTAGTGACTTTTTAAATATGATACTTAGTGCCACTGATATTGAGTTTGCGCATTTTTTAGGTACATGAGGGGATATGTCATCAGGACCTGTAGCTTTATGAACATCTAACTCCATCAGCGCTTTGCATACCTCTGTGGCTGTAAGGTTGATGTTCACTAATACTGGCCCTTGAGCTTCTATATCTGCAATCTGAGGGGGTGAGGTATTTTCTACTGTAAATGCTGACTGAAACTCCTTGTTCAGTTCTTTGCAGATCTCTTCATCCGTCTCAGCGATGCTTCCATCCGCTCTCTTTAGCCTTAAAACCTGTTCTTTTACCTTCAATTTTCCTCTGATAAAGCTGTGGAAAAGCTTGGGATTTTCTTTAGCCTTCCTGGTGATGTCCCTCTCCCAGTCTTTCTCTGCCTCTCTTGTTTTACTTAGGTAGTCATTTCTTGCTCTTTTGTAGGTTTGCCAGGCATTTATGTTTTTTCTCCTCCTATACCTTTTCCAGCATTTATCTCTCCACTCCTTAGCTCATTTACACTCATTAAATAACCATTTCTCTCTGGCATGAATTACACCTACTTTGGTGACAGGTATGCAGCAATCTACTATCTTCCCATATTTCTCACAAAAGATGTTATACATTTCTTGTACAGATTTGTTGTAAAATAAGGTTCTCCAGTCAATAACTGCAAAAAGCTCATTCATTTTGATGTAATCTCCTTTCCGATAGTTCCTCCTCATGTCCTCAGTGCCTCTACTCTCAGGCAGAATATATTCAATGATATACTCCATCAACAACACACAGTGGTCACTCTTTCCAATTGGTGGTTCATACTCAATTTTTTCAATATCCAACACATTATCTGTGAATACTAGATTAAGTAGTGATGGCTTATTCCCACCCCTGGCCCTCATTGGTTCCATTACATGTTGGTGTAGGAAATTCCCTTGTACGCAATCTAGGAATCTTGCCCCGAATGAGTCCTCACCACTGTGTGGGTCAAGATTTATCCAATGTATATCTTTATGATTAAAATCTCCCATAATCAAAATCCTACATTTTCTCTCCCGTGCCTTGTTAACAGCTGAGTTTATGACTTCAATAGTATTTATGTGACTTTCCTCATAAACTTCTAGCCTATTCTTGTTCCTTGGTGGGTTATATACAACAGTTATTATAATGCTCTCTTACCCAGTATTTATGCGAGCAACAAGAAATTCCTTGAACTCACTTTCTATAGCCAAATTTATTTCTTCAACTTGACTCCTTTCACTTATGAGCAGTGCTATCCCTCCACCAGTCCTCTCAGATCTTTCAACCCTTAATACTCTGAAGCCCTTAGGAAAAACTGTGACACTGTTTATGTCCTCACTCAACTTAGTCTCTGTAACTGCTTCTATGCCAGTCTTACTGTTGTGAATCCTATCTTTTAATTCTACTGCCTTACCAGCTAATCCATCAGCATTTGTGTATAACAATCTTAATGAGGCCCCATCCCCTGATCTTGTCTCATTATCTTCTTTATCTCCCCTTTGTCTGGAAGACCTCTGAAATGAAGATTTTTCTTTTCTTCTTCATTTTTTTCCTCATTTAACCTTCTTGCCTCTTCCAACAAGTTTTTGATCTTTCCCATCTCTTCCTGTGTTCTGTATCATCTAATGAATACTTCTTTGAATTCTTGAAGGTCATTTAGACTTTTTTTCTCAACAAGATTTCCCTACATGTTTTCCCTCTCTCAAAGGTTACTTTTGTTGGTTTCGGCTTTCCTTCCCTCGAATGTTTGCCTAGTTGGTGAATGTTTACAATATCCTCAGGACCACAAACTACTCCAAGCTTTCTTATCAGGTCTACAATTATAGCTTTATTTTCTTCAAGTCTCCCCTGCCATGTTTGCTCCTGGGATTCGCTTATGACTGAGATTACCACTGTCTTCTCTTTATCAAGTGCCTGTTTAATCAGTGGATTTGCCCTTTCCATTACATCGTCTTTCATTTTTTCGACTACTGTCTTTTTATAGTCAACTGTTAGTATGTTTTCCAGTGCCACCACCTTTACAGCCTCCTTTACTGCTACATTCCTCTTTAGTGCATCAGCAAAGGAAGTTTTCATGGCATCATGTTCCATATTCAGCTTCTGGAACTCTTTTCTAAACTGTTCAATGTTTTCCTTAATCTGAACATTCCAAGCTGCAATCTCGTCTCTCTCAGAAGAGAGCAGTGAACTAACATCTAATGCATTTAGGTTGTCATTCAGCTGTTTGTTTTTATCTTCTTGTTTAGAAATTCTAGTTCACTCTTTTCCCCTTCCAGCTTCTTTATTATTTTTTCTAGTTCCTTTCTCTCCTGCCCTTGTACTTATTTGTTTCCTCCAAAAATCTTATTTCCTCTCTGAGTGTTTCATTTTCTTTCATTTCTCTATCCATATTCCGAATTTTATCATCAAGGCTTATAACCATTACCTCTAAATCCTTGATTTTCTGTTTTAGTCTCCCAATAGCTACCCCTCCTCCCGACCCATGGGTGGGAGAGGCTTGGGACAGAGATGGCCTCATTTTTATGTTTTCCCTTTCACAGAATATAGAATTATGTATGTATGTATGTATGTATATATGTATGTATGTATGTATTCACGCACACACCCAATCATGTGTGTGTGTATGTATGTATGTATGTATGTATGAATGTATGTATGTATGTATGTATGTATGTATGTATGTATGTATGTATGTATGTATGTATGTGATTACCTAATTGTGTTTACGGGAAAGAGCCCAAAGCTCGTATCTTCCCGTCTCTTGATCGGTTCCATTTTCTGCTTAGTGATACTTATCATACCTGTCCTTAAAACTATGGGTTGAGATAGCATTAACTTCCTTTTTGCTTAGCGAATTCCAGTTATCAACTACTCTTACGCTGAAAAATTATTTCCATACAACCTGCAAAGAAGTTCTCTTACGAAGCTTCAAACTATGACCTTTAGTTCTAGAGCCAGCTATATCAAAAAATCAATCCCTCATCCACTCTATCATAACCATGGAGGAATTTAAAGACTGTTACCATATCCCCCCTCAATCTTCTAGCTTCGAGTGATGGTAAGTCTAATTCCCTCAGCCTCTCATCATAACTGAGATAACGTATTTCTTGCACCAGTTTCGTGGCATGTTTTTGAACTTTTTCAAGCTTAGCTATGTGCTTTTTCAAGTGCGGATTCCAAAAGGGGGCTGCATATTCGGGTTTTGGCCTCACATAGGTTACATAAATATTTCTGAACATTTCTTTGTCCATGTGCCTGAAGGCTACCCTTACATTTAATAAGAATGCATATGTTGCCCTTACTATGCCATTTATATGAATTCTGGAGACAAATCTGCCAGTATGTTTACTCCTAGATCTATCTCATTTTCTGTCTCTTGAAGTTGTTCTCCAGCCACCGAGTATCAAGCTTGGACCTTCTTGCACATGTACTCATTCTCATTACCTTACATTTTGAAGTATTGAATTTCATTAGCCACTTTTCTGACCACTCATGCAGACTATTTAGATCTTCCTGAAGTTCTCTACCATTGTTCTCGTTTCCTACTTTCTTCACAATCTTTGCATCATCTGCAAACATATTCATGAATGAATTTACAGACTTTGGTAGGTCATTTACATATACAAGGAACAAAAGTGGCCCTAAAACTGAACCCTGTGGAATTCCACTACTAACTTGTGTCCATTCAGACACTGAGTGTTTTACTCTAACCCTCTGTTCCCTTCCTTCTAAGTAAGGTTTTATCCATTCCAAGACATTTCCACCTATTCTAGCCATTGAGTGCAGCTTCCTAATAAGTCTCCCATGTGGAACAGTGTCAAACGCTTTCTGGAAGTTTAGGAATATGCAATCTGCCCAGCCCTCTCTTTCCTGTAAGATTCGGCTTACCTCATCATAAAATTCTAATAAGTTTGTTACTGTTGATCTACCTTCTCTGAAGCCATGTTGTCTCATTGATAAAAAGTTGAAGGATTCCAAGTGAAGAGAGATATGTTTCCTTAGTAGTTTCTCCATAACTTTGCAAACTATGCTGGTCAAGGAAACTGGTCTATAGTTCAGAGCCGGATCCCTCCTTCCCTTTTTGAAGATAGGTATCATGTTTGCTTGTTTCCAGCATCTTTTAAACTCCCCTGATTCCAGTGACCTTTTAAATATGATACTTAGTGCCACTGATATTAAGTTTGCTCATTTTTTAAGTACATGGGGGGATATATCATCAGGACTTGTAGCTTTATGAACATCTAACTCCATTAGCGCTTTGCATACCTCTGTGGCTGTAAGGTTGATGTTCTCTAATACTGGCCCTTGAGCTTCTATATCTGCAATCTGAGGGGGTGGGGTATTTTCTACTGTAAATACTGACTGAAACTCCTTGTTCAATTATTTGCAGATCTCTTCATCCGTCTCAGTGATGCTTCCATCCGCTCTCTTTAGCTTTAAAACCGGTTATTTTACCTTCAGTTTTCCTCTGATAAAGCTGTGGAAAAGCTTGGGATTTTCTTCAGCCTTCCTGGTGATGTCCCTTTCATAGTGTCTCTCTGCCTCTCTTGTTGTACTTAGGTAGTCATTTCTTGCTCTTTTGTAGGTTTGCCAGGCATTTATGTTTTTTCTCCTCCTATGCCTTTTCCAGCATTTATCTCTCCACTCCCTAGCACTTTTACACTCATTATCGCACCTTTTCTCTCTGGCATGAATTACACCTACTTTGGTGACAGGTATGCAGCAATCTACCATCTTCCCATATTTCTCACA